>JADGIL010028893.1:0-12362 GCA_020352625.1 Cactoblastis cactorum | reverse complement strand
CCGAAATGCTGGTAGTCTATAGCTTGAGTGAGATTTAAATATTTAATTATTGGTGACATGAAAAAGTGCCTGTGAAGGTCTAATTTCTGAATAAATATTTTGATTTTGATTTTGATAAGACTATTTCAATTAATATATAACGACTACTAAAGATTAACGCAAAAATATTTGTTATAAGTATTTTCCCATTATGTTATAACTAGTACATACTTACTTGATGATATAGTGCAATGTAATAAATAATTGAAATATATATACGGACAAATCACTGAGAAATATTTAGCTCCGAAGACTGGGACTCGGTATTAGATACATACATAGCAAATTTATCCCGAAAAGCCCATTGAAATGGCCTCATTGCACGTCAATTATATGTTAATGCAATAAAGATTCAGACAAAGTATCATAAAGTAGAATAATATTTTCATAATCGCTATGAAAAAGTATAACTATCGGTCGGCTTAGCTGGTCGGTGGGTAATGAAATTCATTGAATGCGTGCGCAATGTGCGCATGCGTTACTTCCGAAAGAAAGATTAATTTGATTGACTTTACTTGCATATCCCGTTTGAAATATGTAGCATTATTAACCAGCCAATAGCGAACTGGGAAGGGTTTGTTACCATAATCTGTAAAAAATTGCTTAATCTATGAAAAATTAAGATAATAATTCTATCGGAGCCCTTTTTAATTATTTAGGTACCTACTTTATTTGTTGTATTTGTTGTTATAAGTAGCAGCAATAGAAATTTCAACTGTCGTACTATCATGGCTTTTAATTTAATCTATGAAAAATAAACAATTTAATCATTTGAAACAAAATAATTTGGCTTGACCTGAATTTTGCACATACATACATATAACTCAAACTTGTTTACAGAAAATATACTATAAGTATTATAATGATTATGTTTTTTAAGGCAAGAAGATCTTTAACTGTTAAATATATTATTTACAAAATATCACAATAGTATTACAGGAATATAGAAATATTTTTCTATTAGCCTATAGCTTCAAGGCTAAACAAATTAATTTAAATCTCGGTTCGATCACATTATCGAGATCCGGCCGGCATTCCGGCGTAGCCGGCATTTCAAGGCCGGCAACGCTTTTATGACCCCCGGGTGTCTACGGGCGGCGGTCGTCACTTAGCATCACGTGACCCGCCTGCTCGATTGCCTCCCTCTTTCATAAACACAAGAGATCGATTATACTTCCATCGACTCTCAATTGGTAAAAGTAAATATTTGGAACCGCTACTGTGGACACTCAATATAGCTCAAGTACGTTCAGTTACAACACATTTAGGTAGATGGAGGATATATTTAAAATCATTTCAATATTCGTAACATAACTAATATTTCTAATCATCAAATCGCATAAATAACTAAAACCACAAATGCTAGGTCAGTTTTGATCGGTCTTAGTTCACAACCTCGACCGTGGATTTGCATACATTAATTTACATCTCTTTAAAATTCTATTTGATGACAAAAATAATAATATGACATGGATAATTCTGTAACTGATTCAAACAGGCATTATGAAGCTGGTTAAATAAGGATAGACAAATTCAAATATAAGTATACATAAAAAAATGTTTATGCTAAAGCACACATCGTAGTCTTTTGCTTAAACACCCCTTGCCCCTGACCGTTGAGTAGTTTAGGCGTGTACGCATAACAGACAGAGTTACTTTCGCATGTATAATATTAATATGTATTAGTATTAACTTTTATTACAAAAAAAAATGTTAAAATAGAGTAGATACTTAGTTACTTCAAAATCTATGTAAAATACTCAGTATATACGAACAATAAGATTTTAATTTAGACGCTAATTGCAATTACAATGAAAAAATGTAGTTCAATGGACTGTGTCACCCGCGAGCACGCAAGCCCGCTCCACGAGGAAGGAAGAGTGACATCGCTTGAATTTCAACTGACCACAACATGCAATGCATATTAGCAGTAGGTGAAAGTACACATATAGAGCTGATTGAACAAATTTATTTATTTTTTATACAGAAACAGTATCACACCTTTATTTCTAACGTGGTGGACAAAGCCAAGTGACGTGAGACTTAAAGGCCACTTCATTCAGAACTAGTGACAGGTTGCTTGCTAGGCCATCGCCTATGATTATTCCTATTTTAAGCTCTTTCTCTTGATTGATTTTTAGAATTTGCGCGGGAAAAGTAGCAGCTGTCATATTCTACGTTTTTCGTTTACGCTTCCAAACCAGCGTAATAAATTTTATTATTTTAATCAGACTTCAGCATGTCGAGTCACAAAAAGGCATGTGACGGCGAAGGAGCTTTGTAGAAAATCATGTAGAACTCAGACACTTGTTTTCTTATAGCATGATCATGAACACGTATGTATCTATATTCGCCTACATAACTCAGTTCCGTAAATCAGTAAAACCATGCCACAGAAAAACGTTACGATTACAAATTCTTTCAAATTTCAAAAGTGTATTTTAAGTTCTCATTTCCGAATAAATATTTTGAATGTTGAGTATTTTATACAAGTGTTAAGTTATGATTCATAGATCATCTGTCTACGAATACTTTTCTATAATTAAAACTAAAGTATTACTAACTAGCGGCCCGTGCCCACTTAAAATATAGCCTTCTGAAAATTAAAAGAATATAGCTTTCAGATTATGAAAGAATTTTCATGATCGGTTCTATATTTCCGAAGATTAGCCCTTATAAACAAACAAAGTTAAATTTACCTCTTTATAGGTACAATATTAGTATAGATGTGTGTGAACAGACAAACAGACTGTCACAGGAAGTGCATCACCAACCACACTACCACCAGCTCGGTACCTCGTGCCTGAAACCGCTGAAACAAGTGCGGGGCAGCGTCCCGGCCGGCGGCAGTCGCATGGTCGTGCCCGTCACCTCGCGCCGCGCCGTCTGACATGGATCGCATTGTGAGTTTTATATTATTTTCATGTGGATATTGTGCAGTGTTTTTTGAGTGTTTGAGAATTTTACTATGGAAATAAATAGACTTTTCAGACAATCCAAATATATCTATATAACTTTGTTAAATTTTTTTGTTGATCTGCCTAATCTTAGGGACTGGTGATTCGAATTAATAAAAAATTTGCTACGTTAGCTACGTTCATAATCTCTGACGGGAGCGAAACCACAGGTCACAGCTTTAATAGTTGATTTGTTGTTTTCAGCATCTAACAATGTGTAGATAGTACCTTTATAATTGGAAGAGTGTGAAAGATTTATTCAAAAAAGCTTTGAAGTAACTTCCATAATTACCTAGCTCAATACATACGTCCACTCTTCTACAATAAAGTCTATTAATTGTTATTCTTCTAAATATAAAATTTTTGCTTGAAGAGAGATTAAAATCATTTAATTTGTACTTGCACTGTGGTTTAAATTGAATATATGTTCAAAGTAAATTATAATTCCAATTAAATTGATTTCAGATGTCCCTGCTGCTCCTACTAGCATGCGCCCGCGCATCACTTTGCGAACCTCTTCAGGCGGCGTTACGGCGTCGCAACGAAGTGCTCGGCGTGTACGCCAGCGGCTTCGCCCGCGGCTATGAACCTATGGCCTTCGCCGCTGTGCCTCTACATGCACCGCTCCCAGTCATCCACATCGTTTCCACCGCTCCATTGCCCATGACGCGCTACCCACGGACCCCCCCAACCTCGCCATCAAACCTCTCCCCGTCTTACAGCCACCATTACTCCTCATATGTACAAGCTCCATCTTCACTCGCGACTTCTTATACCCGCCAAACCCTCTACCGACCCACATACCCACAACAAACATCGTCGTTTGTGCGACATCCAGAATCCTATCGCCAACAACCGTTGGCATTCCTCCCGCATCAAGATACTTATGATAGTCAACCCATATATCGACAACCGACAATATACGCCGCCACTATCCCACAACCGATTAATACCGAACCTCCAGAAATAGAAGACGATGCCCCAACCATACTCTATGCCAGGCCTCAACCAGAAGGGGGTTACACCTATCATCGGAAACCCAGCAAGAAACGAGCGCCACCAAAGAAAAGAGAACCAGTCATCATACGAGTACATAAGTATAAAGTCGTAAAAGGCAGATAGACTAATGTGAGATTAGTATTTGTTTTGTACCTTTATATTTGTCATAATGTTGAACTTTCACAGTCAAACTTACCATGCGAAAGATATTGTTACGTATAATATAGGTAGTAATTTAAATTGTAACATATTAATTTAAGTGCCTAGGTATAAAATTAACTGTATATAGATCAATGCATGTTCTTTGTATTTGTAATTGCATTTATCAAATGCAAATATTTATATGTAGCCTTAAATTATTCGAAATGACCTTTTTGACTACAAAGGAATCCAATAAGTGGTATAAAAATAATTTGGATTTAAATAATAGTGATTATTATTTTGAATGTATTAAATGTTTTTTTTTATTAAAGTCTAAAGATTTGTTTTAAATTCCCATGATTTTCCCGATATTAATTTACAGTTTGTATTGTTTCTGTTAATAATAAAAAAAATATTTTGAGAGATATGATTATGATTTATGTTCTATCTAATTCCTGCCGGAACAGAATCATATTTTATGGAAATTAACATACCGGTATATTGTTTTGTTATTATATTTTACTAGAATAAAAAACAATTTTATAATCTAACAAAAAATAACATAATAATATCAAAGATGCAGTTGTAGCTACTGTCTTTGTGCATTTCATTATGCATTTCACTCGGAAATAGTATGTATGTCCATCCATTTATTACAACGAAAAAAAAAGTTATTACGTTAAAAAAGTTATGACAATGGGGTGTCAATGTCAATATTCATATTTGTTTTCCTACATTGTGCGGGAAATGAGTGAATTTTGTTGGAAAAAATCTTGTTTTGTTTTTTGTGGTCTTGTTAAAACTTTCAGAATATATTCTCGCTAAGAGATGCCTCGAGTGAAAATTGACTATATAGTTAGCTTCAGTAGTGAAGATTCTGTAAGTACCTACTTAAAATGAATACAATTCTTCATAATAATATCCTTAGTTCATATCATATTAGAAAATAAACAACCTTTATTTACTGTATTCTTATGAAAATATTTCAATTCTTAGGAAAAAAAATTAATAGAAACCTTAATTTGTTTTTTAGTAACTCATATAAGATGGATGTTAGAGCAAAAAATTTGATTTAATTCCAACCTAAAATAAAACTGTCAAAGAATAAAAATTACTTTAGGAAAGATTGAGAAACTGAATATTACATTAGGAACATCCAGCCAGCAATCTCCTGGCATGGGAGGTTGGCAAACGACGCTGGTTGTGTCGGGCTGGAGAGCCTAGTTGCTCAGTTGTGCTGCAGCTGACTCATGCTGTACAGGTGAGGTTCTATCACATTTCCCTTTTTTTAGGTACTGACTTATCTATTAAATCTTTTCTCTTAATTTTCAAACATTAATTTTTATACAACTTAGGTCCCAATTTTGTAAATAATATCTACATAATTGTAATGTTTATCTTAATAATCTTAGTTTAATTTAATCAAAATTACAGATATCAGCAATCCACATAGGTTCATACCATTCTGCTCTTATTGAGGTTTTAGTTGGGCGCTCTGAAAAACCTAATGATCCTTTTGAAGTAAGTTTGAATTCCTATTGCAAGTTTAAATATGCCAAGACTTTTTACTTATTGTTTGTATAACAGGGCTTAGAGCTAGAATGAAAATGTAATCAAAATATTTATTATTAGACCTTTACAAGTACTTTTTCATGTCAATATTTAATAAACATTTATATCTTAATTAAGCTACAGATTACCAGTCTTTCTGAACAATGGAACAGATTGCAACAAAATTACTAAAAAGTAAAGCTGAGTTTAGCTCCATACGTTTGACTTTGAAGTACAAAAGGGCCAATTGGTTCCACATGCTTCCATGTGTACGGCCGCCGCAGCCAGATAAGCTTTTGCCTGTGGCATCACCTGCATAGATTATTTCACCCTTATTTATTCACCCCATTATCTCGCTTAGTACGGGAATTTCCAAAACCCCTGTCTTAGTGCTCCCCTACACTCTCTATACATGCGAAATTTCAGCTTCTTCTGTTCAGTAGTTTTGGCTGTGCATTGTCTGTCAGTCAGTCACTCAGTAACTATATATAGATTTTCTATTATATTATTCATTAATGCTAGCCCTTATATCAGAAGCTGCTGTTACATTTAATTTTAAATCACATATTTTTTGTAATGCATTTTTAGGCAATTGATCAAGGTATATAGTTCACTTAATACATACTTACAAGAGATTAAACTTCCCCATCAGGTACTAGTCCCCAGTAGCGTGTTCCTGTCACCATCGGAGTCCCGGCGTGAACCCCAAGACCGCGTGCGTTCATTCAGCGGCGATCAGCTCGCGAGCGTAGGCCGTGCAGACAGAGTGCGCGTTGTATGTCGGCAGCCTTACAACAAGCAGTGCAAAGTAACCCCTATTTTTTTTTATGACATCTGTGGTATAGCAGTTAACATGGCTGACAACTACTCAAGAGGTCTCGGGTTCGATCCTTAGTCAGGTCATGATAATTCCAACAAATAATATAATTCCAACTTCCAGTATGGTCTATCCTTCATCCACATCTACGAGCCAGAGAATACATCTTCAGCTCCAGCAGCCGAAGCCTCCCCCGGACCCCTGCTTGCCCCCCTTCCCGCGACCCGGGCGATAGCAGCCAGTACCAACTTTGGTCACAGCTCCTCTGATGATGAGGACTACCGACCGGGACAGCTGTTTGCAGCTCATAAGGCTTCAGCCGGTACCTCTACTAGCACAGGTAATTTGATATTGGCCCCCCGGTACAACCTTTGTACATGGCTGTTTGTGTAATAAAATAATGTAATGTTATCATAAATATGTAATTTATGCTAATATTATAAGCAACTGGTTTCTAACTTTGCTTGTTCACAAGGGGTGATCTTCAGAAAAACAGACCCGATTCTGGCGAAATTTGGTAGAAGTATATAATCAAAACTGAAGAATGTTTTCATGAAAACAGTTGATACATGTCAAGGAATTATTTTTTCTGCACTGACACTGATTAAATACGTTATAGTATTGTTCATCATCTAACAACTAATATTAAAATATAATTTTCTCGATACAGAAACCCAAATACGACAAGCGACATCGCAAATACTGAAGAACATATCGGACACATCATCCAAAATAGTTAAATCTCCCATTGTTAAAAACAACCCTTCGTCAAAACAAAATAACTCGCAACCGAGTTTAAATCGTCAACGAAACAGCTTAATGTATACTGATGATGAAGAGCGACCCCACAAAAAGATAGACACAGTAGTACAAAGACATAATGACGAGAGAGCTAAAGAAAAGGAAGCCAAGGAAAGGGTACAAAAAGAAAAGAAGGAAAGGGAAAATAGAGACAAAACAAAAAAGGACGACCATAGATCTAATGATATGGATACAAGTCAAAATAAAACAAGACACAATAACAGTACAAGTAGAAGTGATACCAATAATGACACTCCAAGGAGAGATGATAGTAAAAGTATTTTAGGACATAAAAATAGAGATGACAAAAATAACAATGATGATAGCTCGAAAGGCAATCAGAATATACATAAAAATAGGCATTACAATGGAAAGGAAGAAGTGAAAGCAGGTAAAAGTAATGATGATTCGAGAAATAATGACAAGACAACGCCTATTCGGAATAGGGACAATCGTGATCAAGATAGGAAGACTGGTGTTAAACGACCTAGATCTACAAATGATTCTGGTATGTATATTGTTTAAGAGAATAACATGAAACAAGATATTTTTGGTGTTGAATTGCCTGTTCTTATTATTTTTATCCTTTAGTAAAGTGTAATTGTAATTTGTACAAGAAAAAATAATATGAGTGGATTTATACTTTCAATCTCTTCGTACACATATTACGCAAAATTTATTGTTTGAAATATAATGCAATTTTCAAAGTTATATCGCAGAATGTCTAAAATATAGCGTTCATTTCATCTCTAAGATACAGTCATTTTAGTGTTACCCGCGGTCAGTGTCGCAGGCATATTCAGATAAAAATAAAATATAATTGGATCCATCATTTGTTAGTATAAGGTGATGAAGAAATAAACTTCGTAGTAAATGAAAGATGTAGTCTCTGTCTACCCCTATGGGAAAAAGGCGTGATCATATGTATTTACTCGTATGTAAGAAATAATCTCAATTTTGTAGGGGAACTTCGCGCGGGTCCCATCAGCCCCACACCCCACACACTGCTAGCAGACTGCGCTATGGTGCTGAGTGGGTATATGCATCCGCGGAGGGGGCAAATTCGCGCCGCCGCCACCGCTTTGGGAGCCACCGTGCTACCTGACTGGGGACCCCGCGCCACGCATCTAATGTGAGACTCCATTATCAATTATCAACACAAAATTTTAGTATCAGTCTATAATTCTTGGTTAAATAGTTTTTAAAAAAACCTATTCCATGACAGTCTTAAAAACATTAATATTATTATATTATATTGAGGGCATTTAAAAAAACCGCATTTTGACTATTTGCATTAAATGATACTAATGTGTTCCGAATTTTCAACCAAACTCAGAAACATTTGCATGCTGTAATGGTACCCTAATAATAAGTTATATACTTAAATGGGCTTATACTAGTCACTATATAGCTGTTATTGTACCCTACTTAACGCAAATAAATTATTTTTAATCTTTGGTAGGTATTACCCTCTATATAATATTTAATTCTTAACTCATACTTGAAAATGTACCACTTTCTTCTCTCATAAACAATTCGCATTCATAGCTGCGCATTTCCAAACACGCCAAAACTGCGGCAAGCGCTCGCCACCAATCCGGCGACTCCAGTGGCGACCGGCGACTGGGTGGAGAAGTGTTGCGAGTTGCGGCGACTGTTGCCGTGGCAGTGGTTTGCTACGGAACCAAAGAAACGAGTGCCCATGCCGGATCTCACCACGTTATCTGATGCTGACCGCGAACCAGTGGACGAAGGTTAGTGAGACTGATAAAAACTGAGAATGTATGAACTTGCTTTGCTTAACTTTTATTGTGAGTCGGATTCGCGAATAACTTAACCATTAACTTTAAAAAAAAATGACAGTTTTGTTAGACAGTTTATGTAAACATCGAAATTAACTCATAACTACTTGATCGATTTTGTTCTAACCAATTTTCGTTTGAAGTTTTTATTGAAATTTATGAATATGTTTAAACAATTTTTTTTTATTATGTTTCGTTGCACACTGTAAAAGAATAGTGCAGATTTTTTACTCCTTTATCTTCAGGTTGTTTGTTATAAATCAGAAAAACTTTTTTTGATGTTATGGATCCTTCTATGGATCACATTTTTTATGTGCCGAAATATTTAATAATAAATAAACAAGCACATAAATTCATTTAATATATAAATATTGCTGGAAATGATATGTAACAGACAATCAAGATATCTATACTAATATTATAAAGAGGTAAAGTTTGTAACTTTGATTATTTGCGTGTTTGTAAGGGCTAATCTTCGGAAATACTGAACCGATCTTGAAAGTTCTTTCACAATCAGAAAGCTACACTATTCAGAAGTGCTATAGGCTACATTTTGACGCCCAACGAAGTGGCATAATATTAAGTTAACTATAACGCACGTTAATCTACCCCTTAAGATACATAACTTTTCTTTGCCAGAGTGTGACACGGACGAAGAAATAGAGAAAGTGCTCCGCGAACAAAAAAAACGACGAAGAAGCAATACTCCCGAAACAAAAGCTGACACTACTGTTAACTACCAACAAAATTCTTCCGCTGACGACGTTGAGTTTGTGAGAGATGAAAGAATAAAGGACAGGCTGTCTGTACACGATAGTGATAGTGATAAAACGGTTGATGGCTCGCAGCTGGACTGCGGTGACGATGAAGATAAAAGTGGTAAGATATTGAATAGATAAAGTATGACACGTCTTTATTTCTTACGGGGATAGGGCTAAGAGTCGAAAGACTCGTAGGCCACGCTTAGAAAAATGTTGCTATATTATTTTAAATTCCTAAATATATTTCGCAAGCACTACACACTCTCAATCAAGTAGCTGAGTCGACAAATCTTTCTTTCTGTTCTCTGGGTGAATTCACAAAAATGGCACTATTTGTAATTAGTTATAAGTAAATTGCTTGTTAAGTAGTTACACTGTTAATTTAATTAAAGGCCGGCAACGCTCCTGTGACCCCCCTGGGGTTACGGGTGTCTATGGGCGACGGTGATTACTTAACATCACGTGACCCGCCTGCTCGTTTGCCTCCCTCTGCCATAAAAAAAAAACTATTATGTATTAAGCTAAGCCTGTTAAAATAGTTGTAAGAGAAGTAAATAAATAAATGAAATAAAATATTTACCATAAATGCTTCCACTAACAGTTCTTTTGTGCTATTGCTGGCGAGTACTTATCCATTAGCATAAACTAACTGGTGGTGGAGGCACTCAGGGTAATTTAGATCATATAGATATGTGTGCATATACATATATTATTACATTTTGTCTCGTTCTTTCAGCGGCAAATATTGGAAAGAAAGATATGGATAAGACATATTTTACTGTAACATAAGTTAAGGTCATGTATCTATATCACAATATCGACGTACGATAAATTACTAGACTTACAATTCCGCTTAAGAGCGCAGAGCGCTCCTCATCACTTATAAATGAGCAGCCATCAACTAGTCTCGTTAGTATGACATGGTTTCAACGTGCACGCATTAAAAACTATTTTCTAATACACGATTCTGGAAATTGAACTTTGTCGAAATAATCATAATAGTTGCCATCTTGATTGAAGAAAGAACGATATTTTGTTTGATTTTGTTCGGAACTGTCAATCTAGTTATTTATTGTTGATCGACGGTATATAAGTGATTTTTTTAATTTTTCGTTTAAAAATATTTTTACCAGTGCCACAAACAAACATAGAATCTGACGGAAATACGACAGACCCGGAGCCTTCAATACCGTCCCCTGGACGCTCCCACTCGCCGCTGCCGAATTTCTTCGACGGCCTCACGTTCTCTATAGCGGCGGACGTGACAGCGGCTGGATTTGACGCAGCGCTGCTTAAGAGATACGTGCGGGCGTACGGAGGCGTTCTTGTTGAGGTAAGGGGATTAAAATACGAGAAGTAAAAATATTTTCTCGTCATGTATAAGAAAATTAACTACAATAATTTTAAATAACAATTTTTATGGGATATCACTCTAAATTCAGATTTGCGGAGTTCATATGAAACTCGTATAGCGCACTGCAATGCCAGTTACACTGTACGGGTCTCTATGCTATGTAACAATGGTGAATTTGCAATAAATTTAAATTGGTTGATGTGCTGCTGACTGTACAAAACACATAAAATACTGTAAATTGTTCAAAAGAATTGGACTCCCGAAGACGGTCCAGTAGACTACGTATTATGCGGAGATTCGGAGAGTCTGTCGTCCTCTGAGATCTCCGGCCGCTACGTGCGCGCAGACTGGCTGTGGCGATGTCACGAGGAACGAAGATTGTGCGGGACTAAAAGGTATAAACCCCTAATAACATAAAAATAGTATTAGTTTATTATTATTATGACAGCCTTAGTTTATCCTGATTCAATGTGCTTCATCGTTCATTTGTCTTCAATTGGTCGCCGCTGATAATCCTGGCCAGCAAAATAAACACTGCAATGGGAATGTATGATGAATATGTATACATATAACTAAGACTTATGCTTCATGCGTGCATTTTAACGTCCTCTGTGGTGTAACGGTTAACATACTTAACTGATAGGTCCAAGAGTTGTAAGATTCAAAGACCACGCTTAGCAAAATGGTGCACTTATATGGGGGAATGGAGATTAAAATTGCCAGCCCATCGGCTGTGAGGAGTATCTCCTGTTATAAGTCCAATACACATGATATAAAATACGACGTTTCATGGATGTTATCATTCTACAATGGATGGATGTACCTGGTAACTTTTATCATCTTGTTTACAGGTATCTAGTAAGAGCCGCTGATACGTAGTATAAGTTTATAAAACTTATAATATTTTTTGATAATAATATACCAAAGGAGATGTTTCTGATAACGATTCGTTAAAATGTAAGCTTCAAAGTGATTTATTATTATTAAAAAATAAATATTTATCTACTATACTTTTTAGTCTTTGATTTTGTGCCTTTTTTACAAGTTCATAGACTAACATCTATCTATAATTTAATGGGTTTTTCAATTACTATTTATAAAACTACCAATAGGGATATTGGTAGTTTTATAAATAGTAAT
>JADGIL010028850.1:0-10843 GCA_020352625.1 Cactoblastis cactorum | reverse complement strand
ATATATATATATGTGTGTGTGTATATACTTTTTTTTTCTTTATTGTATGCAAAACAACAAATAAAACACAAATTACAATTTTAAAGATTCCGTACAATGGCGGATTTATCCTATAAAGAGATCTCTTTCGATTCAGATTTCGATTCGATTCGATTCAGAGAGTCAATCTGTTATGTCTCGTACTCATACAGTATCACGTCTTTATTCTTTATGAGGTAGACAGAGCCAAAAGTCGTGGGAGTCGAAGTTAATGCTTAGCTTAGTGGGCTTATTAGGGGAACATACCCATATGTAATTGGAATGTTTTAGCTATCTAACTAAAGGGATGTACCGTAGAATAGCTATAAATAAAACTATATAGAGTAAAATATTTTAATTATGTTAGAAACGAAGCTCAAGTAAACTTGTGAGTCTCTGCATTTGGGCAATTTGCTAAATTAATTTCTTATTAGTTTAAGATGAAACTTCGCGTCTCCATTCGCGATGTCATGAGTAGTTTGACAACTTTTGAGTAGTTTGATACGTACTTAATCTTCTATTGAACGAGAATTTTCGTTTAAAAATGCATTTAAAATGTTTGGTTTTCAATACTTATGTACGAAACTGAGGCAATAATAAACATTTTTACCGACCTGAAAGAAACATATACATAATAATATGTTACACTATACGTATATAATAATATGTTATACAAGCTAATGCCCACGACTTCGTCCGACCAATGGATATTATAATATCTTGTTAGCCTCTCGCCTCGGTTACAATAAATTATATCCCTCTGGAACCGCAAATTTTTCCGGGAAAAAAAATTGCCTGTCTTTTAATCTAGGTCATAGTCCATCACTGTGCCAAATTTTATCCAAATCTGTTCGGTAGCTTTTGTGTGATACGCGTACAAACAGACAGACAGATAAAAATTCTAAAAGCAATCGTTTTGGCTTCTATAGGTCCTATAAAGAGACCCTTTATATATTTTTCTTAAATATCTCCCATGTACAAACATATTTACAATTTTATTATATGTATAGATTGTATGACACATCACAGCTGAAAGTAATATTATAATCATAAAAAGTTTGACAATCGCATCCTAGAACTCATGTAAATGGATGTCTCTACTAATGAAGCTTAAGAAACGACGTACGTGAGTGACTCGTTACAAAAGTTATACGGATCCATCTCGGAGGCAGGTAATAAAATGTGCCGTAAGTGTTGCCAACATCACGGTTAAGATCTAACAAATTAGAAGCATAAGTAATTAAATGCGATATTAGCATCAAACCCGCCGTATATTATAACTACATTAAGCGCTTAATATTCATGAGCGAGGAACTTCATCTCAGTGAAGTGAAACTGGTGACGAATTTCCGACTTCTCGCTTCGAGTTTGCCATATGAATATATTGCTATGAGAACCCGCCTGATACCGCCACTTCAACGATGCATTTTGACACTAATCATTTAATCGCGCGACTACAAAATGCTCCTACTAAAAACCAACGACGGACAGCTTACGACCCAAATTATGACCCAATCTTATATCCGAAGTTGTACGCCCTATAATGTTTTACAGATTACCCAAAGGTTCAGATTAGGCTTTGGAGTCGAGTGCTATCGGCTAAATAAAAATCAATATCTGAATCGGTTGCGAGTTTCTTCTTCACAATCCATTTACTCTAAGGCAGTACTTTCTCAAAGGGATTTCTTCGGCCCTTATTTCGAGATCCTTTAGGACCACACTTGAGAAACGGCGCTCTGCCTTTAGACCCCGCTTCCGCCCCTCCCGAGAAATGCCCGAGATAAGAGAGACGTTTTGACGCCATTCATGTTTATGGCAGGCCAAATGGCCCTAGAATACAGCGTACTTATTATAAACAAGTACCTACACACAATATATTTAAAGGAGCTCGAGCGAGATTGAAAAACGTCATTTGGCTATGCGATGTCAACGATCCGCTGTTCTTGTAAGGAATCAAAGATGGCGTGAAAAGAAAAAAATAACAAGTTAGAAAAGAACCTTTTTTAATAATTTTTAACCTCATTAAGGGTTTTTTTAATTATCCACAGAGCGCCTTTCAAGATTTTATTAGGTTTCGTACTTAATTACAAATCATATAATATATAGACGGCTACATAATTATGTTCCTCAGTAATGTTCGTACTATGATGAAAGTTCATGGAGAGGATATTCTAAGAATTTATTTTCTGTAACGTCCCAAGCATTAATAGGTAGAGTTGCAACTATTTCTTCTAAATATGAGGTATTTGCAGGTGTGAATGGACGTGGACGGGTTGAGGACGAAATTACTTAATTTTAGTCAATGTAAACACCGTATAATTATATGGAGTTATTTAAGAGCGGTGTGGACATAAGAACACTACATATACGAGTACGAAGCGACTACGCGCCACACACAAAGCGTACGAATACAGTCAACTGTATAGCAAGTCATACTAAACTAAACGGCCTCTTTACTGTAATAAAATTGTTAAATTAAAAAAAAATAAAGATTACGTGATATTGTATCTATACAATATAACGTTTTTTTTTCTCTTATGGGGTAGACAAGAGTTGTGAGACTCGAACGTTTAGCTGTAACTGGTAGAAGGAGATATAATAAAGAATTTGAATAAGTTGTTACGCAGTTGACCGTACGATAAGAGTACCTACAATACGATCGCTTCGCAGTAGCCCGAGCCGCCTTCCAAGTCGTTGATTACAATTACCACCGATTGTTATCGTTATTTAAGTCTTATTACGTTACGGGTAATTTCTTCAATTATTTTCAACTAACTACTAATTTGCCTGGACAAAAAACAGTGTTTATTCGACAATAATATTTCGTCGAATTTTTATTAATTGGAGTTCTTCAGTTTAGATCGTCTATTATAAGCTTCCAGAAACATACGTTTTTAGGGCAAATTATTGAAGATATATGTAAATTTTGTTGTTGCTCTTATTAAACATATTTTTGTTATATTACGAGATCCTGATGAAAAAGCTAAAGAAAATGACCATCATTATTTCAAAGATTGTTTTTATTATATGTTATCATTAATATATTTCTCTAACATAGTCAACCATACAATTAAGTTTACAGTGATCCAAATACTCACTACGCTCTGATTGTTATTATTTGTTTATATCATTGTGAGGCAAAGATAAGAACATAACATATCTATACAATTTTAGTAGTGTGCATTGATGGGAAATACCATAAGCGTCCATGCCATAAGTATTTGTATTATGGGTCAACCATACTATATTTTATAACAAATATAAATATATAGATAGACATCCAAGACTCAGGCCTATCAGAAAACGATCATATTCTATCATGACCTGACCGATCGAACCCAATACCTCGAGAGTAGCGGTCAGGCACGTTAACCATTACACCACGCAGATCGTCAAAATATATAATTTCACCAGTAATAATTATCAATTTACACAAGTTAAGCGCTAACTTTACCACGTAGAAAGCGTGTTTACAAATTAGTTACATTTGCTACATACTTACGTGCAGATGAAAGCAATATGCGCCGCAGGCGCCTGCCGGGCACTAACTGAAACAAACAAGGTACATTGAACACGTCCGAAACACACAAAAAGTAGAAATTGGAATATAGAGGTGAAACCCCGACGGACTCCGAGTTTACCCGTGTCCTCTGGGGCACTTGCCAAACAAACTTTTTGTTTTATCAAACTGGTAATTCTCATTTTTTGTTTTATTGCCCCGACGCTCAAGAGATTTATGGCCAGCCACTTTGAATTAATTTCGCATTCATTACAGATCTCTTGAATTTTCGTTGAAATTTTTTGTGCCTATCGAGTGTGAATTACAGGGAAATTATGCATATTTTGTATTCGAGTTGCGTGCAAAATATTGTTATAAATTAAGTTGTTCTGAAGGATATAATGAGCCGGCCCGACGTTGTGCTGTAAATTTCTTTGCGCGTTTCCACGTAATAAACAGAAGAATAAGATTAATTGCCACTAGATCGTTTAGCTTTTGTTCGGCTACTTTGAAATAATTCGGTGAGATTGAAAAGTTTTTTATTGTGAAAAATTATAATTTGAATAATTTCGTACGTATAGCGTAAATTAAATGTTTTACCGTTTATATCAAATTATTAGCAATAATCCATTTCATAAATACTGGATTGGATCCGTAGTTAAGATTATAATATATTATAACTTGCCATTTATATTAAAAGTATTTAGATGCATGCATAGATGACCGTCAATAATCTTTCATAAATCAATATATATGTCACTGACGACAATGTCTAGAGCCAGATATTTTTTCTTCCAAAGTCTCCATACAATCGAGCCGCAGCAAAAATATCGATATTACTTTATTAAACTTGAGGAAACTTCGCAGTGGAACTGGCACATTAACATAGTTTCAGAGAAACAGTCTAGTTCAGTGGGACATCGGCCACCGTACATGCCTTTGCACCATTAATGAAGATTAATTGTTGACTGAGAAACGTATTTAAATAGGCACTACGTTTTAGCTTTATTTAATGAAGAGAAGTGAATAATCCGTTAGAGTATGTGAATACGTGTACGTGCTTATAGCACTACACGATACAGTCAACCACATAATTAAGTAAGTATGAATTAACACTAAAATACTATATTTTTCCCAACAAATACACACCACACAATTTTTGTAAATTGTGTAGTGTGTGTGTAATACATTTCCATATTTAAATCTATATAAAATATATTTAAAATTAGGTAAACATTTTACATCACCAGCCCAGAAAAAAAATTGAATTCTTATGATTGCTCGACTCATGACCTAAAACTGTTACCGAAATAAATTGATGAGTAGATAACATTAACTGTGAAATAGCATATTTATTTAAAAAAAAATCATTTTACCACAATTTTATATTATGTTTAAAAAAAGACAATATCAAATTTTAAGACATTCTAAAATCGAATATTTCTAGTGATTCTACCATTGATCTATCACAGCTGTCTTTGTCTTCAAAATATTAACAAAACCAATTGATCTGACGTCATCCCATCACTGACGGGCCAGATTGCCAACCGTCCGTTGTTCATGCTTATCTGTAGGAAGTGTAGATGCGCCATTGTCCCAAAATAGTAGTAATCTAGTCGGGACGCTCCTAACGACACTTTGATTAGAACTAACTACTAATACAATTCCCGAGCCGCGTGTAAATAGTATAACTCGTTACAATCCTAATTAGCCCGAATATATCATACGGTTTAATAGAAATTCCTAGTTTATTTAATTTGGGACACTTAATTTTATTATAATAGATAGTTTCAGTTTTGGAGTAGTAAATCTATTTAATAAATGTCTAATATAACAACTTTCATTTAGGGTATGTAAATTATGAATTACATTTAAAAAATTAGATTTCATGTTGATTGTTACTAAATTCATATCAATTTTAATTTCCTTATTCATCTGTACAAAGGTTGGAGCCAGAATGATAACCTAAATTCAGTCATCATGTCAACCTAGTATCATTATAAGGATACACCGTATGCATATATGATGATATGAAGGAAAAAGTTCCCCCTTACTGCTCTCACCATTTATATAGTCTGTAAGATCTCAAATAATAACGCACGTTACGCAATCTTATTCCCATTTCCGTTAAATGATGTCGGTTTTTCTACACCCTAACATTATGATATGTAAACAGATAATATATAATGTACAGAGAACAGGTGGCAATGATTTTATTAAAGTGAAAGTCAAGGTAAAAAATAACGCGGAATGGCTCTTTGTATACCGATACTGTAATCAGATCATTTATATTATCAGTCCTATCTACACGAAATATACCAAGTACCTGCTAAAGTTCTTAGTAACTTCTAGCATGTTACGTAGCCTATACTGCTCTTTGAATTATGAATAATATGGTTCAAACTTTTCAAGTTGTTCATGAAACTGTTAATGGCCACAACATTGCTTTAATATTCTTGTAGGTTTCACAATCAAGACCCTTAAATTTCAGTTATTTAAAGTAAAGTACACTTAAATTCACAGCAGTCCCAGCGATAATATAATTCACTTTATCGTTCCGAACCATCGAAATCCAATTCATTATTGGTCTTATATTGCAATGCAATCCTATAAAACCATGCCAGTCGATAAACCGAAACATTGTTGCAAATGCGAAGGTTGAAATCACTTGTGAGCGTCGCACGAGTCTGAATCATTTATCTAAAAGACGCTCCCTTCCGCCATCAAAACTAAATCAAGTAGGGCGAGGAACATAAACCGACCGCCCTTGCAGTAAGATAAAATGTGAAGGGAAGTTTGATTCACTATTGCGACACCACGCTCAAAATATAGTATAAAGTTGACTCAAACCCAGACGGATTACCGTTTCCATTTAGACTAACTTAAGAATATCTCATTTCTATGTATATTATTTATAGAAAGTCATTGTCATGATCAATTGTTTATGTTGTTCAGTACCTAAAAACATGTCTAGTCAATCTGTATGTACGGATACTTAATGTTTTTGACGTATTTTTTTTTTATTCTAAGTTTTCACACGCTCAAGTTAATATTTGAAGTTTATTGGAATAAACTTTGCATTGAAATTATAATCATTACAACAAAACATTTAGTTTAGTATAAAATAAAATTAAATCGTTCTTATAAAACTAGTTGATTTTCGTTGAATTTGTTAATAGTTAATTTGATATGTATGGTATATAATGTAACTGTCCAACGAGAAATGGAAAGCCTAAATACGAAGACGTAAGACATAAGCTGAAAACCAAAAAAACATTATTTATTAAGCCTAAGCACAGTACATAAATATCTTAATACATAAATTAATGACTAGTATTAAACTTAGACTAGTATAGACATGTTGATAAGTCGATTTTTCTTCTGTATTCTATGTAATTTTGATCTACACGTAGGAAACACGGCTTGCCCCCAAACCTCGTAACGACATCTTCATACAAGGATATCTCTTTATTTGACTACGACTTATATCGTGGAGGACACTAGTGGAACATTATTGGAAAACTCCCAGTTACTTTTATTATTGAAACTTATACTGAAAAAGAAAAAAAACTTTTTATATAAGTAAAAACTGAAATATGATTAATATTAAGTAACTTATTTCATTAAACTTTAAATATTCTTCTATTGATGTCTCTTGAGCTGAAAATTTTACAAGTGACGATGAGTAATTTAGCAGAATTTTAAGTCCTTATCTATTGGTGCTTTATTAAAGTTGACTTTTTGTTCCCAAGCGTCAACCCTAATTAATATAAGTTTGCGACGGCATTGTGCTGACATTATAAAACTTTATAAGATGCTTAGGATTAGTATCCGTTACTAACGATACCGAGAATTTTAGGTTGTAACAGTAAGGGTTATTTCTTAATTACTTTATCTGCTTAGTAATTAGAGTTGGCAGTACGCGAGAAGGGCTTTGAAAAAAGTCATTTTGGGAGGTCTTGGCGGGCAAATATCGTCGGGGAAGTGATGAACCTTCGTTCATCTTGAGATAAGCGGCGGAGCGGGCGGGGCGGGGACGGCATCTGGCGTGGTAATTAAGCGCATCTGCCTACGCTCAATTTTGAAACGCGTTGGATGAGAGTTGCCCCGCGCCCTCGGTCCATTCAGGGGTACGAGCAAATTGCTAAACTTTCAATTAAAGAGTTGTTATTCAAACCGCTCTCAGTGCCTCAACGAAATTATATTTTATTTCACAACGGAAACTCATAGCTACTTGGTTTAGCACTTCCGAGTTTTGTTATTTCTCCAATCGTCTGGAAAATTATGTTTAATCCCGTCAATGCAGTAATAAATGCTCTTTATATTCGTTAAGTAATACGTCTTATTAGTTATTCTAATTATTTTTCATTCTTATATAATTTATTTGTTTATATAATTGTCAAATAAATGGAGCGGTGAGTAGAATAGTTTTAATTTACCCCCTATAAATTATATTTGTAAAGTGTTCAATACCAAATACTTTATTTACACATAACTATCCTATGTGTTTTTCCTAAGACCACGATCTCTCATTAACAATAATAAGACTGTACAAAATTATTACCTATAAGGAAACGTTTTCTCATTTTCTGAATAACATTTTATACGTATTTCCACTTTATTTTCGATCGATTGGTAAGTAGGTTTACGTCTACGTGTAAGGAAATATTTATAACTCACTCTTCCGCAAATGAATATATTATGAAGATCGAAATTCTTCGCGTTAAACTCTAATATGTGGACCAATTTGAACGAATCACATCAATTTATATTTAATTTGACGCTCCAACAATTTGGTTGAATACGCGATATACATATTTAGATGCCAATAAAATTATTTCGATAATTTATGATCAATACACTCACATTCACATATATGTAAGATTTTTCCGTAATTGATTTCCGAATTTAGAGCTTATTTATTTATTTTTTTCTAAAAATTATTCAGTGCAAAATAAAAACTCCCAAAATGTAGCCTGTAGAAGACACTTGGACTCGATACTAGTCACCAGTAGTTTAAATGGAAAGGTCCCAAGTTCATTTGCTGATGTGCAATACGGCGACTTGACACTAGTTGGTATGGCGCCTTCAGGGCCTAATTAATTATGTGTGATTTGTTCCTAAATATTAATTTATAATAATGGATTCAAAATTTGTTATATTCAATCAATGATTTTAATTAAACTAGAGGAACGTTCAGTTGTGCTGTTCCGGCAAATTTTATTTGAGCTAATTCGATGAGACCGCAGAACATTCGAGTATGTATGTATGCTGTAGGCCACAATAACCACAGTCTTTCAAATAGGTATTTTATTTCATCATATTTATATACAATAACTCGTTTATTGTTGAACTATATTTATTGCAAATTGAAAATTTTAAAATTAATATAAGCCCTTATATAAAGGCTTGAATCTTAGCTAACCGTCTTTGTCGTGGGCCTCTCAAGTTTTTGCCAACAATTTAATATCGACCACTCTTGTTGCCAGATGTGTGATTCTTTTACTTATGTTGTTGTTGCGAAATATAGCTTAAACTTAAAACGATATTGATAAAATAATATAAATATACAATATTGTTCCAGAATAAACTGTGGGGTTGGTGCTTTCGTCTCCATGTGCGTCCGGCGCGCGAGGAGGGAGCATGCTGGTGCCCCTCTTGATACTTAGCACCGCGTTCGCGGCAGCCAACACCGGAAAACACGGTACGTACTGTCACGAGATAAACACACAAGATAAATCTGACCCCTCCACATATTTGAACCCTACGTAACTGCTTCCCCCCCATACCAGGGGAGGTCTAGACTTATCTGTCCCCAAATATAAGTACATTAACAGTATAGATATTACATTTCACGCAGATATTCACACAGACTTTTGAAGATGTTATAATAAATATTTATAATAATATTATTACACTTCATATCAATTGCTTTTGTTATAATTTTAGTCACAAGAAATCGGCAATTAATTTCTCCAATTACTAAACGTTAAAATTTATTGTCCCTTAGACTAAAATATTATATTGCATTTGGTTAACTTTAAGTAGACTTCAGCTTTAATTTAAAATTGACGGCGGAAAGAAATGGCCAGCCATAATGAAAATTCACGTTAGGATGTCTACAAACTCGACACTGTGAGTAAAGCTGCCGTTAGCGTGATGTCCTTTATAACGACACTGCCGACATAACGTCTGCGATTACCCTGCACTACACTCCACGTCCCTGGGCAAAACGTCGAGTACGCAGCTTGCACTAGCATTGCCGGCACTTACTCTATTCAGGATGCAAAATAAATATTCTACACATGGGATGCAATTTGAGGACAGTAAAAAATTCTTGTTATACGGAGAATATGACTTTGAATTGTATAATTTTTTTATGAGCATCCAACTTGTTTAAGTTTTAATAAAATATTGTAAAAAATAGTTGATTTATTATGTGATAAGTAGTTTTTATTTTACTTTCCACAACAAAAAAAATACTTTCACTTTATAACCTTTATAATTCAAGGTGCTAACGTCATTACGTGCTGACGCCATTATTTTAACATAAAATAATATATTAAAAATAAATCTTATTTAACACGTTGCGACATCGACTAAGATATGGGATAATTACATCAATTTCATTTTTCACCAAACAATACAAATTTAACTATTTAATCTTAAGAAGATAGCTAAATGATGTAATTTTTCTATACCGTCGGTACAGATACTCAAGCAAAGGTTTCTAGCGATGTCACTGTGCCATATAACATTATATATAGAGTATCATAATAAAGACTGGAACTATTTATCTATACTCCCGAAGAGTTTTTCATAACTAGTCTACACTATGTGTGTTGCAACACTTACTGCGATGTTAATATATTGAGTGCACTTAAACTACACGCTTTGTACCAATAAACCATACCATAAAAACTACTAAAAATTTATAGAACAAGCAAACCATTTAAACTTTTGGAAAGTAATCCAAACAAAAAGTATAAATTGAGTAAGCCTTTAGAATTATAAAGATATCTATATATATAAAAGCGAAAAACACTCACTCACTCATCACGAAATCTCAAAAACTACTCAGTCAATGAAGATGAAATTTGGCAGGAAGGTAGAGTGTAACTAGGAGACGTCCGCTAAGAAAGGATT
Organism: Cactoblastis cactorum; assembly: GCA_020352625.1. Lineage (NCBI taxonomy): Eukaryota > Metazoa > Arthropoda > Insecta > Lepidoptera > Pyralidae > Cactoblastis > Cactoblastis cactorum. The sequence continues at coordinate 180 of JADGIL010028850.1, read as the reverse complement.
TTTGGAAATTCCATTTCTAAGGGGGTGAAAAGGGGATTGCAAATTTGTATGAAACTTAGTCATTTTTAAAGTTGGACACATGAAATTTGAGATTTAAATTATCGATTATTAAAAAATAATATTGCAATAATTGGATTTTGAAAATTGCATTCTCATAGGGGTGAAATAAGGGTTGTAAGT
>JADGIL010028807.1:0-35006 GCA_020352625.1 Cactoblastis cactorum | reverse complement strand
TTTGTTCTAGCATAAATAAAGATGGAATAATAACTCCTCAACTCGCGCGGTCGATTGTTGAATTTTGGAGCTGGCTAAGATTCCTAAAGAAAAAGAATGCAATAATATATATATATTTAAATACATTATTTACAACCGCGACCCAGGCCAAAGACAAAAATATAATCGTCCCTCTTGACTTAACCGGGGATCTAATCCTGGTCCTCCTTGGAAGGATTAATATTTCATTGCCCTATGATAACTTGTATCAAAGTTCGTCAATTTGCCGGGAACAATTTGTTATTTATATTTCGGACCTTTTGTACTGAACTCACTCAAACTCAAAATCAAACTTGTACTCAGCTGTAAATATTTATTACTGCCTGTTTAAAAATATCCTTATTCAATTTATTTTGTGAATAGAATTGTGACTGTAATAGAATCAACTTTGGCTACATATATCCGGGAAACTGTTACAAATTTAAAATATTGTTTCGCCATTCAGATTTTTTTGTTTTTGATTAATTTTTCTATAAATGAAATTAATTTTTTCAGTAGCTAAATCAAATTTTCATGAGTATCCAATAAATAAAAGGGCTCCCAAAAGGGAGGCTTATGCAAATTTCTATTGACTGGACTTGAATTAATGAGCGAAGACTTACGAGTACATTCACTTTGTACTCTTGGAACAACTACTTAATTAAATGTATTTTCGTTGTATATGTATTTAATAAATATTATTTATAGACTGAAATAAACGTTTATAATTGTTAATATAAATTTTACAAAATAAGAATTACATCTATTTGCGGTTTTTAATATACAACAGAAGAAACTCTTGATTCAAACTAGACCCTCAAGCATATTTCTCGACGTAATACGAAGTCGACGTTAAATTAATATGAAGGAATTCGAATACTATGAGTATTTGCTACTTGCCTTTGATATTCGCAAAAAAAATATACATACATATATGTATATTTCATAACTATTATATGAATCTTTGTTTCTGTGACATCTGTGAATTGTATTGGCACTTCACTGGAGTTTTATGATTATTATCTGAAGCGATACCTACTAATATTACAGATACACGGGGTAAACAGAGTCAAGAGTCGTCACGCTTATCAAAATGGTGGGTGGAATGGGGATTCATATATAGTGACAGGTTGCTAGCCAATTCGCATTTTAGCATTCCTGTTCCCCTGATTGACGTTTACAATCTGCGTAGCATGAATAGCAGCGAGCAAAAGAAAAACGTAGAATGTACCAGACATTCTACGTTTTTCTTCATTGCCAGACCAGCATGGAAAAAAAAACTAAGATTATAAAAAATATTTAAAAAGTTTAAATGCAATTAGGAAAGCCAATTATCGTGTCATACCAGCGAATTGAGCAATATTATCTTCTTCGTGGAATGTAGCCCGGAAAGCGAAGATTTCCAAGCACAAAAAGCTGCTATAATTTCCAATTTGCGAGTAAATTTTTGTTCTTGTTTCAGCTGTCGAGCAGCGAGGCGGCCGGCGGAGCCCTGGACACGGTGATACGCAGGTATCGCCTTGAGAACGGAAACTCGCTTGGGGAAAAAGATGAGGTGAGAAATGCGAACCACGATGTTAGATGTTACAACAGATTATATTATACTATACTACCAACTAATACTAATATTAAGCAGGTTTCGGCGGGAGAACTCTATTACATCAAAACTCTCCAAAGATCCTATACGTGTTGGACCTGTGTCCCCACGCAAAGCCTATCCAAAAATCTGGGATCACCATTCCTTTTATGTTAGGGAGAAAGATAGTTAAATTATTGATTATTTACCATAATTTACGATTAGTTTTTGTAGGTTGATGAAATAGTTCAATAAACTAATTTTACTTCTTAATATAATCTATATTTATGTAAAAGTATACGACAAAAATATATGACGGTCATCCCAAGTATTTTTGTTTAATATACATATTTTGGGCTACCCTTTTCTAATATTTGCATATTTTTATATGATACCTCCCATATATAACTGTAGTACGCGTAGTATGCCGATGGTATCAATTGATTGAACAAAAAATAAATTTACTAACTTGCATCTACGTAGTCTTACATGTGTTGAACGTTTAATTTTGATACAATTTATTATATAAAGTTGATTTTATTATAAATTTAAAATAGCTGTCATAAAGGTTTGTTTCAAAAATAAAATAATGTAAATGTTATTATTATACAATAGATGATAGATGTGTATATTATAGATGATGGATGTGTATTAGTATTTATGTACATTAAGTTTCTAATATACTGAATCGGAAACTTTCATAATAACTAAATACCTCTCAGCTAAGTATCACATAATTAGTTGTATTTTTTCCTCATATGTACATCGTATGGATCACACAGTTAAGAAATTGTGGTAGAATGAGTCTTATTACTTCTTTCTTTTGTTTTTGAATTAATTTGTTTTCGATAAAAATAAATAGTTTTTCCTCAGAAACTACAATTTGGATTACAAACAAAGATAATTTGACGAAACTAAACATGTTCGCTGGTTCGGAAAACAACGTCTTTTATTGCAGACGACCGGCCGGGGTCTCACAGCTTCGTAAAAAATGGACACAGAGATATCAAAAAATTAAGTTACCATTTAAATTTTTTCGAATGAAGACAAAAAGTAATCTAATAATAAGAAGAAAAATATATCTTAATTACTTCCTTTCTTAATGTGTATTTTTGTATATAGTGTCGTGGAGTTATATAAGTTTCGAACTTAGTTTAGTTCTTACCTTACTCGATATAATTTGTCCTTAAATACTATAATAATTATTTTTATTTATTGCTAAGTCACTAACGCATGGCATGGTTGCCTTGTAGAACTAGCAAACATTACGTTAATAAATAATTTGTGAATCCTTAGAGTTATAAGATACTTTATTTATTTAACTTACCTTCAATAAACCAGTAACCACTTAAGAAATGAGCGTTTAAAAAATCATACTTCAAAACCTTTAATTACAAAGTGGCCGTATATAATTGTATATGATTGTCTACTTTTATTAATTTTATCTGAAGCTTTATTATAACGAATAAATAGTGGTAATAAACAAACTTCGAAATCTCAACATTAATTGTTAATGCCGGAAAGTTACAACCAGTTACAAGTTGCCACCAATAGTCCACACTAAACTTCTAATCGCCAAACAAAGTTAGCACAAAAGCGATTACGAATAATCCCTTGGTATTAACTTGGAATTGAAGAATTCGTTCTGAATTGGACCTATTTCTGACAGTACAGGGATAAAATACATTCTAAGTTGAATAAGTGAAATAGTCTTACCTATCTACAAATAATCCTATTAATACGCTAGGGAAAAAGCTCAAACTTTTATTTTATATCAGAGGGAGGCAAATGAGCAGGCGGGTCACGTGATGTTAAGTGATCACCGCCGCCCATAGACAACTGCAACACCCGCGGGGTCACAGAAGCGTTGCCGGCCTATGGGGAGGGCGGATGAAATTGGGCCTCCGGCTCTGCCACTCACCGGACGGAGCATGGCGGCTGATAGCCGCCATTCAGGCGTCGGTATTCTGGGAGTTTGGTACTTCCTCGGAAGAGCCGGCCCATTCATTCATTCAGTCTCATACCACGATTGACAATTTTTGTATAATATATTGTCTCATAGCGGCAAAGCTTATCTTTTTCGTTAAGGATGTGATATTTTTTTCTTTTCAGTTGTTCGGACCACCCAGTGCTCCCGTGCTTGAAAATCCCGAGTTTCAAACGAGATGGTACTTCAAATATTTTTTGGGGAAAAGTAAGTAGTTTCTTATTTTAATGGTTTATGAACAGTAATTATAGTATTTATTATATACTATAATACAATAGTATTAAAGTATATAATAGAGGTATATATACTATAATTACTATTATAGTACGATAGCCAAGTTCACAAAAACTGTGAAGTTCACAAGAACTCAGATACTTCTGCAGAACTTACTTTTGTATGGCTTGTATTTCACTGAACATCATACTAACCTAATCTAACCTACAAAAATACCATTTGCACAGCTATTTAATCAAAAGTGGCAACGAATCGCCGTTTAGTTGCTAACATAGAAAAATTCAGTATATTCAGTTGCGCAGTTTATTTTATACTCTTTTGTATTGTTATATGTACATACAAAAGTAATCTGTTGACAAGAAATTTATATATTTAAAAATACCTCACAATTTATACCAGAAACAGTTAAAAAAAATAAACATTTTCACGATGAATGGGATGAAACTTTCAGTTATCTTCAGACTCGCGGAAATGGCAAAATAATATCCATTTCCCTTACGTTTATTGCTCTAAAAGCATTTCATTACGTCGGTTTTCTTTTTGAATGAACTAAGTTGACTTATGACTTAGCAATATTTCTCACACTAACTGTAACAAACTTCATTAATTTCATCATCGCCAAGCTCGTGGGTTTGATTTTTTTTACTCTTTTATTAGTCTGTTGTCTAAGAATCATATATATAACACATGTAAATCAACATGTGTTATTATAAAGCCTAAACCTTAAGATTCTCCATAATGTGTACCACAAGCTAGGAAATTCGAGTGTCATGCTTCGCTCGCACAATTAAAATATTCTATTACAACTCTTAAATCTTTCATTCTACAAATTAAAATAATCACATATACAAGGAAATTGGTACTTATTGTGAGACAAATACAAAATAAAAACTTGCCTACTGTCAGGCACGTTTTTTAAGGCTCGGAGGTCCCGGGTTTGATTCCGTGTCAGGTCATGATGGAAATGATCCTTTCCAATTTGGCCTGGGTCTTGTATGTTTATCTACATGTATATTTGTTATAAAATAGAGTATCGTTGAATTAGTATCCTATAACGCAAGTCTCGAACTTACTTTGGGTCTAATTCTGTGTGATTGGTCTCTATATTTATTTATATGTTTATATCCTTTATAAGATTGATATAACACATCTAGACATGCATTTAAATTCTTACGAGAAGACCTAAACCAAAAATGTAATGTTTTTTTCTGTAAAGTGTATCACTATGTATTAGTTGAGGGGCACAGTAAGTTTACAGAAAATATAACAAACATACAGCTCTTACGAGTGGGTTTTGGAGATATGTTTGACAAAATATGTCCGATGAAATCTCCCTAAGGTCGCTGGAGGCGAAATGCGCTTTAACACAGCTGCGTTACTCTACTTGAAGTGATAACATTACTTCCACGTATTTGAGTCTTCCCCGTATTTTATTTTCAATACATTTGCGGCGTATTTTCTGTAGGCAGTTTTTTAAGCTATATTTTTGCTAGTGTGTTATCTATACATATAATAAAATTGTAACTGAGTTATGTCTGTACATGGGAGATATTTAAGAAAAAAAAATATATAGGGACTATTTATAGGGTCTATAGATGCCAAAACAATTGTTTTTAGAATTTTTATCTTTCTATCTCTCTGTATGTTTGTACACGCATCACAGAAAAACTACCGAACGGATCTGAATGAAATTTGGTACAGCGATGGAGTATTACCTAGAATAAAAGATAGGCTACTTTTTATCCCGAAAAAATATACGGTTCCCGAGGGATATAACTTATTGTACACGAGTAAAATCTACGTAGATGAAGTCGCGGGCATCAGCTAGTTGTTAATAAAGGTAAATCTGCATTAGAATTATTTCATATGAAATTGTAAGAAACCACAGTACCCGTTGAGCCGCACTCATCGCCATAACATTCGCTGTAGTCATTCGCATCAACTAGTCAATCCATTCCATCGATATCCAGTGCGATGCGTACGGCGACATTAACGACCGTGGCGAGTGGCGACTGCGGCTCAGCCAAGTCTACATTGACCTTAAAACTGTATAATTTATGTAATTAATATTTAAATCAAACTCTATCTTGTATTCCCTTAACCCTAGTGCTCAGGACTACTATCCTAGAATAGGCTCGGTGTAATTTATATTATGTAGATATAGGGTTCGTTTGACCTTTAGATCGCGGAGGTCGCATGGTTATTGCCCTATGTAAAAACCAGTGAATTCACCAAATTGGGTACCGGAAATTAGGTGCCTAGTTTAGGAAGCGAACCCCAGGCTCTGCTGACGCGTCACTGTGTTAATGCAACTGGGAATACTCTCGGGTGATAATGATAATATAAAGATTTAGATATTTTTGACTGAAAGAAAACAAAAACTTGCATAATATATAATATAAATCTAAAAATTCCATTTAACTTGAATTAAAATATAATTTAAAAATAAATAAGTACTCTTCAAAAACAACAACGCTTCCAATATTTTCACGCATGAATATCAAAATCCTTTTTATGTAGCTGAAAAGTTTTAATAGCTTTTGTTTGAAATAAAGTTTGAACGGGGGCAATTTATAACGTTTTCATTGGATCCTCCCATATTGACCGATAATAAAATAAAGAGTTATAGTAGCGAGCTGTTTCCAGAAACTCATAATTTAATTGATCCTCGAAATAAGTAGTTATCAGACTTCAGTATCATATTTTGGAGTATTTTTTCAAAAATATATAAGTATTATAAATGAATTTATAAATAAATAGCTTCATTAGTGAGGAAACTTCAAGGTTTCATAAATCCGAAATAAAAATTAGAAAAAGAAATTTTCATTCGTTAAAATGGGGCTTGCTTAAAAATGGCTACGGCAACCTGAGGCGAGCGATCGAGTTACTAATATCATCCATCTTAACTTGATAAGTATACCACTATAATTAATTTCCCTGACCTCCATCTGAGGCTCTGTCTTCCCCGTGAAGGGAAAACGTGAAATTGAGACCATGTAGCTGTAAGCGAGTGAAGGGTTTAGTGCGTGTTTGGTATGTAGGTCAGGCATTCAATAAGTATTAACACTTTTGGTCAGCCTCATTAATATAGGGGCCCGGGAACCAAGTAGTTTAACAGCTTTTAACAAATATGTGTTCAGTTGTTTGTTTTCATTTAATAAAGAACAATAAAATAGATATTTTCAAGGCAAGAGTGAATAGGCATTACTTGCGTATGTGTATACCGCCTTAAACTTTATCAGTGCTTCACATTAAGCGGAATTGAAGGCAAATGCTTAACTAAAAAATAAACGGCCAATTGCGAATCGCGCACGAAAAATTGCAAAAATCACTTTTGTTCGACGGACTCGAAATATTTTATATAAATATCAAATTTATCCCATGAATCATAAACTACTTAAAAAACTTTGTTAAAACAAATTTTTGTTTCAAGTTTTTATTAAATTCTACATACCCAATTTTCTTATAATTGTTTTACTGCATTGTATAATAGTTTAAATGTTAGATGACGGTGGTTAGAGGAATGTTATCAGTCCGATCACTTGAATTATACTTTTTGATATGATCATGTTGTTTCTGGTAGTAATATAAATTTGCGGGCGGAAATTGAGCCTGCGGCTCTCCCACTCACCAGAAGGAGCATGGCGGCTTTTAGCCGCCATTCAGGCGTCGGTCTTCTATGGGAGTATGGTACTGCTCGGACGTACTTTAGTGTTAATAAAGTCAAGCATTTAAATAATACTAGCTTTTGCCCGCGGCTTCGCTCGCGTCAATTTAAAAAAATCATACAACACCGTTGCTCCGTTTTGACGTGAAAGTCGGAAAAACAAAAAACACATGTTCGCATTTATAATATTATAATGGATCAGTCACAACTAGTGAACAGGCGTAGCCTAAAACAAAAACTTGACAGAGCCATCAGGAAAACAGGGTTCAAAGAAAGAGAAATGTAAATGACATTTGCAAATAGACCTATCCAAAATCGATTTGCCTCAATCGAATTCACTAAAGCCATCATTGTTGTCGATAACAGGCGCCCCACTACAACTGTCTAAGTCACTTCACTTAAACTTCACTAAACTAAAATCATTCAAAGAAGTTCCTTTGAAGTTAAGAAATGTTATTCAAGTCACACATATAATACATTGTTTTTGTGGCTTACTCTGAATGTAAAAAGAATACTTTTTGATATAACTATGTAGTTTCTAGCAGCAATCCCACATTTTTACGAAAATAAAAACTATAAAATCTGACATTAAGAATGAATTAATAAACCCTTGAGCCAATTAGCGCGACAACAATTTATAAAATTAGAACTTATACCTGCATTTTAAAAATAACTTTTCACGTTGTAGGTATTTTGTTAAATTTTGTTTTAATTTAGTTTTCAATTAATGATTATTTAATTTCTGTTAATATTACGTATATTGTATGTAACTATAGAGTTTTAAGGTTGTGTTTTATTATTTATATATTTTTTTGTTTAAATTCTGTAAGAATAATCATAAGTACATATCATTTATCAAAGAAGCATCAACAGGTTTCGTCGCTGAAGTTTACTCATACTGCTTATACTAACATACCCGGGCCAGCTTCAAGACTACTTTGATAGAGTACATACTCTATCAAAGTTTGTTTACAAATCTGGTTATTCGTCCTGTTACACAATGAATGAGGTAATGGATTTGTTATAGACCTCGCGTCCGGCGCAGATGTTGCCCCAAACCGCTCATAACAATATAGTTTCTAAGCGAACAATACCTGCTCTTATGCAATCAGATAAAACAATACTCATCTGAAATGTTACGCGACGCTGGCGGGACCTCAGATATATTTTAATGATCTGTGGGTGGGACAGACCGCCTTTTGACATGGCCTTTAACATGAACAAAAAATATATATTAGTCTTTGGTTATCACAACAATTATTTTATTTTTTAAACCGCGCTATATGAACATGTGTTAATGTTTTTCATCTAGAATGCCCGCAAGGGTTCCATTTCTTTTAATATATGTATTAGCAAAAAAGTATGTTATTCCTTAGGAAAATGTAGCCTTCATTATAAAAATTTAATCGGGAATAAAAATTAAATGTGCCTTAAAAATATAAATGGCTCGTGGAATAAATCAATGTTTTATATAAATATAAAACTTTTATAATTTTAAATTTCCAAATATTTCTATATAAACCTTCCTTTCTATAAAAGATTTTTATTTAGGATTTTTAAAATCGAGAACGAAAAATACTCATTTATGTTATTATAGTAAAGGCGACTCGCCGATGTTTTTCTAAGCATTAAACGACAAGCCTAGACAAAACTACATTAAGTTTTGTCTAAGTGTTTTTTTTTTGGTACCTTAATAACTCTTTACACTTAAAAGTGATGTCTGCCAACCTTATTTCAGAGCAGATAAACGAGTGATGAGTTTGTTCGGGGTTCGAGACCGCCCGATACTAAATTGATTTTTTATCGAAATTTAGTCTCGGGCATCGCACTTTAATATTGAGATGAAATTACAAATGCAATGAAATTACTTTAGGACTTTTACAACTATTGACTTTCAGTGGTTAACCAACAGTTTGGAATGTCCAGTTTTCTAACGTCGATTTTAATTTTAAATTACTTTCGAAATTTGATCGCATTCATATGTGCATACGTAAGTCAAAGTCACAGTTTACTTTGACAATTCTATTAAATAAAATCAATATAATGGTTTTGAAAATATAATCGCACCTTCAATATATTTTATAGTATACTAGCTAATGCCCACGACTTTAGCTGACCAACCGTTAAAACGACCGTTGCTAATAAATTATATCCCTCGAGAACCGTACATTTCTCCGGGATAAAAAATAGCCTATCTTTAAATTTAGGTCGTAGACCATCGCTGTGCTAAATTTCATCCAGATCTGTTCGGTTTTTTTTGTGATGCCCGTACAAACATACAGACAGACAGACAAAACTTCTAAAAACAATAGCTTTGGCTTCAATAGGTCTTATAAAGAGCCCCTATATATTTTTTTTCTTAAATATCTCCCATGTACAGACATATATAGCTCAGTTACAATTTTATTATAGCAGTTACACTAACAAACTCCAACATAATTACCAAAATATACATATACTTCAGAAAAATAAATTTTCGGTCATAAGTATCGACAACATTGACTGTATCCCATCCCTTAAATGTAGTAGAACTTAATTAATTTTAAACACTCTAGTCTCCTCGGACTTTAAGTGCGCTGTCGTCACAGCTATAGAATAAGTCCAGTTAAGTTAGGGTCAGGAAATACAGCTAGGATTTTCTGTCCCCATTTTATTTTACGACGTAAACGTTTATAGTGAGCCGTAGAAACTAGTCTTGATCTTTAAGACACAATTTATCTATTTAGTCACACTATGTAGTAGCTTTTGTTATGTTTACTTAGGTATATAAAATAATATTTAACATTAAAATTTAAAAATAATCATTATTTTTTTAAATCCTTTAGAAAAACAAATGATAAAAATTCAACATTTCTGTATGTCTATGTCTAAATGTATGTCTATGTCTAAAAAAAACACATAACATATGTAGATACTTATTGTTTTTTTCTCTTTCCTCACATTTCGTTCGACTATGGTAAGTTTTTCTAAATATTCTGCTAAATTTTTATAATAAATTATATCGAAGACTTGGCTAACGCCTTATTTATTGTTAAATATTTGAAAATAACGCGTAATTATATTTAAAAGAAGAGAATAGAAAAGAAAACGGAAGATAAGTGAAGAAAACAAGAAGTTATAAGAAATTAAGTGAATGTAACGCCTAAATGACTGAAATTATAGACGATGGCTATATAGCTTGAGTTCCCTTTGCCTTTGCTAAAAGAAAACTTTACCAATAAAATGTCTATATAAAATAAAATAAAAATTTATTGATATAAAACACAAGTACAAAAATAAATCCAATGGAAACAAAACATTAAAACATAAATATTATATATAAACTATCTATGTAAATATTTATTTTTCATTCTGATAAAACGCCTAAAAATCAATTTTGGTCGGTAAATGTGGTATCGATGTTATATGCAAACCTATCGTTTTGATTTGTCAATGTTGCGTACGGGACGTGGTTTGGTTTCGAATGACGACAATATTTAGGTCAACATAGTAAATTTCCCAAAGCTATTTGCTGTGTGGTAGAAACTTGGACGATTTTTGCCATCAAACATTGAAATCTACCTTTCTAAGCAAAAAAAATTGTACACATTGAAGGAATAATTATATTAATTGGATCAATATTTACTATAATACTCGAATTATTTTTTTAAAAGCTAACAATGAGTCGATAAAAAATTACGAAAAATTATAAAACCCAACATACTGGCCATGTACAACTTTTATAACATACATAGAATTATGAAAAAGTAACATTCTGTATATTTCAAATTTTAATTTAAACAATAGGTATCAGTTTTCCCGCTTTTATTCTATTCTATTTATCATACTTTTCGGTAGTTAATTATTTTTCTTTGAGTATATGGCAACCGAGTTTTTCTTGTAAGTTTTAATTAGTTATATAATATTATAAATTAAATATTAATAAGACTATTTTTACAGTGCACCAGAATTACATAGGAGTTGACGGTGCGAGAGAACCCTACCTACTCAGTGTGGTGCAGGAGGGCGGCGCGGGCCTTTTACGAGCAATCCTCTTCAACAAAATGGTAAGAACATCTACAATACATCCTATACTCGTATTACCTAATCTCCGGCAGCTACTATTGATAATAAACTTTATTAGCTTCCCAATAAAGATCATTTCATTTATTTGCACTTAGTTACTTGAAGATCGTTTTCTGTTTTATATCTTGTAGTAAGGTCAATTTTCTGCCAAGAAACTAATATGTTGAGGTATTTCAACACCTTATGGTTAAATAAAGAAAGTAATAATGCAAAACTATTTTTTTATATTAGTAAATCATGTGCAATTTTACAGACAACAGCACATCGATCTACCCAAAATTGCAAATTCGCCACTATTACTTCAGCATAGAGTTTCATAAATGTATGTAATAAGGTTTATATTTTTTTGTCTTTTTTTGCCAGGGAGCACATAAAATATACCTGCCACCAAGCGCCTGGAACACTGGCAGCAACCAAACCCCCAACAGACCCACCATCAAGCAGATTCTAGCGCAGTTCCCGGCCATGGAGAGGGTGGACAAGGTGCCTAGAGAGGTAAGTACTTGAATTTTCGAGAACAATGTGTAACTGTGCTTTGTAAGTTTTTTAATAGGTAAGTCACACTGTAGGGCAAAAGTTTGTCATAAATATACTCATTTATGACAAAAAAATTTATTTATCAAATGATAAATCTATTTTGTCTGTGGCTTAGATATTATAAAATAATATAAGTAGTATAAACATTGTGTAGCTGTATTACATAAAGAAAATCGTTTTGCACATAGTTCATTATCAACTAAATATTAGACGATACAGATCAAAATAAAATATTACAACGTAAAAGCAAATCCTTCCCTAAAATGATTTTCCCAATCGTAAAATCAGATTGAACGTTTTCCAATGATTTAATCCCATAAAGGGAGCACAAACCCATAATAAGTAATGGTTAATAGACGTCGTTATCTGTTTTATGGTCCGTTTTACATTGGATAATTATTTACACAACCCAAAAAGGATTTAGGCAGTTTTTCTAGTAGTATGGAGCCTGCTGCTTGCTTTTTTAAGCCTACAGCATGAATGAGCCGGCTCGTCNNCCACACTCCCAAAGAAGACTGACGCTTGAATGACGGATTTTTATAGGCCAGCAACGCTTCTGTAACCCCGCGGGTGTTGCATTTGTCTATGGGCGGTGGTGATCACTTAATATCGCGTGACCCACCTGCTCGTTTGCCTCTCTCTGACATAAAAAAAATATTGCCAAAAATATTCTTAGAAGTAAATATATGTTGAATATTCTTCCGTATTACGTGAACATCTAGTTTTAAAATACCGAAGGAGGTATTAAACATACTTTTTCGCCGCTCTTAGAACGTCAGGAAAATTAGTGATGTTAAGCACGAGCGGTTTCTATGAATAAATATTTTCACGCACTTTTCTAAGAAGCTTACTTTGAAGATTCATATTATATAATTAAACTTGTCTAAAATAAACCGCCAGGTGCAAATCAGAATAACGCAAAAGTGTTCCGTATCACTAACTTTAAATAGTGCATGAAAATATCGTAATTATCTCATATCTCTACTATATTCATTAAAAAAAATTATAAAAGAATTTAATTCTTTTTTTCATTTGTTCTTTAAAAACAGACGAATATGCCAAACTATAACCGTTCCGGTTATAACAAATACTGTAGCAATTAAAACTGGAGTATTGAGATTTTTCTATACAATTTTATTTATTCCTATCAAGTAAATATAGTCAGCTTCAAGACTTTTTTGTAAATAAGGAGCTAGTTAATTATAAAAAAAAAAAATTTTTCTATTTTCTTTCATCCGAGCAAACATATTTTATTGCAAATTTGTTTATATCGCATAGTCATCCCTTTCAAGTAATTCGTCGAGCTATTGATAAGAACAATACGTAACTGTTATGATATGAAAACCCGTTGGCGTTATTGTGTCATGACTCATAATTAACATTGTGACTAAAATTACAAAATTTAAAAACATTTTCCATTAATATGTTGACTTATTTATACAAGGAGTTTAACGTCACTTATCATTCAAAAAACATTTTAATACATATTATTTTGTGGAAAAGAGAAACCATTGCAAAACAGTAAGGCGATATCGGAACCTTTAAGAAAAAGCGTACAAACCTCTCAAAAGCCGACATCGCTTCTGTGACCCCCCGGGTGTTGCAGATGTCTTCGGGCGGCTGTGATCACTTAACATCACGTGACCCGCATGCTCGTTTGCCGCTCTCAAAAATTATAATTTATTTTTAAATATTCAATGTTTATTATTTAGATCACGTGTGCGGAGCTCCAAAAGGACATCCTGCTTTTGGAGGAGCAGGAAGGATCGGTGAACTTTAAAATTGGGGTTATCCTAATGAAGCCCTCGCAAAAGACAGACGACGAAATGCTCTCAAATGGTAAAATTCCACATTTCACAATTTTGAGACTGATTGTTATTGTCCTGCTCTAAAAAATACACTCATTTCGGAATAGCTTTTTTATTTTCCTTTTCATATTTAAATTTTGTCTCATTGAGTGATCAAATGTCGTATAATTTTTGCTTCCATGCTGGTCTGGGAGCGTAAGAAAAATGTAGAATGTGTCAGTTGCTACTCTTTCCGCGCAGATTTTAAAAGTCAATCACGGGAAAGGGCTTGAAACGGGAATTCTTATCGGCGATGGACTAGCAAATTGTCACTATTTCTGAATTTTTATACCACCAAAAGCCCTCCATTTTGTTAAGTGTGGTCTTCGAGTCTCGCAACTTATAGCTCTGTTTACCCCGTAATAGCGGCGTGGTATTGTCTCTGCATATAATTATTTAAAATGGTTTGTAGGTACTATTGTTTTCAGCTACTGAGTGACTTTTCTAATTATTTCCTTTCGATGCCGGAAATTTGAGTTACGTGAAAATATGCAAGAACATGCTTTAAATATACTTTGAGATTTTTTATCCTACTATAATTATAGATATATGCGAAAATCTGTGAGGATGTATGTTCCTACGTTTGTTACTCTTTCACGAAAAAACTATAGGACAGATTTGGTTGAAACTTACCAATAATATATGTACATTAAAATAACATATAGGCTACAGATCAAATCCTACGCGAGCGAAGCCGCGGGCAAAAGCCAGGATCATAAAGTAAGTATTGCCCCCGACATTATTTAACGCTTTGAAATGTTTCAGAAAAGGGCGACGAAAAATGGGAGCGTTTTATATCGCTTTTGGGAGACAAAATTCGATTACGCGGCTGGAACAGATTCCGCGGCGGGCTCGACGTCAAAGGTTACTTTTGTTTCCAACTATCTCTGTCGGATATTATTAAATTACTAGCTGTACCGGGACTCAGGGGTTTATGACACAAAGCCGTGTTCATGTATTGGAGTTATATCTAATATAATATAGATCTCTTGGGTCTTCTAGATTTAGACTTCTGAATGAATTATAAGTAACAACATTTTACTTTTAAGCTTCACGTTTTCATTTAAATCAAATGTTATTAAAAATTATTATACAAAAAAAACTGACAGCGAATGAAATGCTTATTTATATAATTCGCAAATCGGCTTGAATATTATGTTATACTTTAACGCTACAAATAAACATGGATTTTCATAAAAGGCGGGTCCCCTAGTTTATTCTATTTATTTCGATCATTTATTACGTGTTACAAACATTTTATATTAACGAAATTTCATTTATTAGTTTCGTTTTATTAGACGATTGCTTGCAGTTTCGAAAAGTTATTACTGAGGAGGTACTACAAATAGAAAGCAATTTATCATACCCATTTGCAATCTCATCGAAATAACGTTAGAACATGATTGAATTGATTATATTCCTCACATTCCTACATAGTATGGGGATACCTTCACAAATATTTTTTTATTCAACGAAGCTGGCAAATTAGCTTGTAGCCCGTTTGATGAGAAGTGGTCGCCGCGACCTATAGACACCTGCAAAACCAAAAATTTCACGCGCGCGTTTTCAACCCTGAATCTTTAACCTCCTTTCTTGAAGAACTATCTCTCTAGTAGTGTACACACTTCGTGATATGTGGAGGTACACAGTTACATACTTAACATTTTGCAGGTGACATGACTGGCAGCCATTCCATCTACACAATGCACCAGGGTCATGAGATAATGTTCCACGTGTCCACTATGTTGCCATTCTCCAAGGACAATAAACAGCAGGTACTTAACACTTATTGTAAAAAGTACCTTACCAGATTTTGATTTTTGTTAATTGCTGAAGCCAAAGTGACATGAAGTATGATTTAAATTAAACGTAAGCACTCAAGGTTATTTCGATTTAATTAAGTAAACGCTTAACGGATTAGGAACAAGGAACCATCCTGCGGTTTCGTATCTACTGCTTGCGTAGAAATCTCGAGACAAAAGAAGGCTATATCACTTTTGAATAGTTTTAGATGAAATATATTTTTTGGAGATAATCCATTACATGCTGACAAACATTTATTTTTATAGCGTTAGTGTAGATTTAAGTGTTTAAGATTATGTACAATTACGTTATAACTTGAACATTAGATGATCGAAGAAGGTGAAGCACAAAGAGTCTCACACTCACTCGATTAATACATACTTATTCATCAATTAAATGCATAATTCCATATTTAACAACTCGACAATGTCAGTTATTTAATTACAAAAGTAGCTTCTCCATGTTCAAGTTTTGTTCAATTAATCGAAAAAACCGTTTATAAAATATCAAGTTTCTTGCATTCAATTAATATTTTGCTAGATATTGGATTGTTGTTGGGTGTCCAATTTATGTCTTCGCTTCAAACGTTTTAGGTTGTTGATTAGAATATCTATTTTGTAAGAGAAGATTATTAAGTTATTTATTAATTAAGATAAGAGCGATGACTGAAATTTCAACTGATATCTTGACGACACAGCGATTACTAAATTCTAAACAGTTTTCGAATTCAAGTACTATATTTGAGGCGACAACAGCACATCAAAGTTAGTAAACTAATACAATGGATGCTAGCGGTCTCAATTTAATGAGACCTCGACAGAACAAACTTTATTATTAATAAGGTCACTAGACATTTCTGGTAGCTCCGTTTGGAGCTGCCAGAACAGTTAATGAAGGGTGTTTAATTAAGATTCTAGAAATTCAAATTATATTAGTTTAAATGTTTTGATCTGAACTTCTCACAGCTACAGCAAAATGCGCCTACACTAAGTTAACTTATTACGATTAATCAGTAAAAAGGATCAGTATAACATATCCCATTAGATATGTTAGATATAAATAGGTAATTAAACTCTGTAATATACTATCTGTAATTTACAAGTAGACAGAAACGTTTTTCCACCAAAATATATGTACATATGTATTTTTTCGTGACGATGGTACTCATTGAACATCGCATCGCACGGCCGAACCCGCTTGTTATCCCTCAAAGGTAGGATTTCACAAAACCGTATTATAAATCCCACGGTTATCTTTGATCGTACAAGTTGAACAAAGTATTTTCAGAAAAAAAAAGTGGGTCTCCATTTATCTGTTTTTTTTTCGCTTTCGATACTTTTATACTGTCCATATATAAAAACATGATGAAATGTATGTAATTCTATTATTTCTAACTACAATTGTGTATAATAGTAATGTATGAATAATATCATTCTTATTGTCTAGTTGATTGAGTTGATTACAAATACATATATAATTTTGACCTTATAAGTAATTATTTAAAAGTCTCCCTGAGTCTCAAGTTACGTTTTAGAATTTGCCATAATTATATCAGTAAAAGAATACCTTCCAAACGAAGTCTATAAAAATCCTTAAGCAGGTTGAAAAAAATATAAAGCGTTTTATTTTTTATTTTTGCAATATGCTAACCTTTGAAATGAAAAAGTTTACTAATTTAAAAAAAAATGATTAACTAATTGTTTAAAATGGCGAAACAATAACGAAATTGGTTAAGAAATGTAATAAAATTGGCTTAACTTTTCCCATAAAAAATTAAACAAATTATGCTGTTCTTTTTCAGTTGGAAAGAAAACGGCACATCGGCAATGATATAGTCAACATCATCTTCACAGATGACTCTGTTCACAATACTTTTAACCCTCAGTGTGTGAAAAGTCACTTCACTCGTATCCTTTATACATATAAAATTGTGAAGAAAATATTACCTATTTGTATGTGTATTTAATGTAATTTATCTCTTCTAATTAGATTTTAAATTTTAACTATAGTCTCTTCTGTAACGCTTTACTGGAGATACTTAAATATCTTTTTATTAAATGTTTACCACAACTAGCAATTAAAGCAAATTAAATTTAATTTGCTTTAATTGCTAATTGTTTCTTTAATATTATGTTTTTATTTTTATTGTATTTAGCTTAAATACTTTAATAAGAAATCCAGCGTTCCCAGGTCGCATTATATTGGCAAAATTACTGAATTGTAGATTAATAGGGATCGGAACTTGAAATTCCGAGATTTTACTTATAATTGGAAGAAACGTCGATATAAAGTACTTGAAATTCTTGAAATATTAAATTTCCTACTTCCGAAGAAGAAACGGCGGTAAGTTAATATTATGGTACCCATGAAACAAATTGATTTTGTAACAAATTTACCTTAAACGTGTGAATCAGATATCTTCGCAGTGGTGTCAGAAGTGGAGGGCGAAGGCTACAGACTCAGCGTGTACAGCGACGACACGGTGCCGCCCTTCGGGCCTTCGCTGCCCTGTCCGCCCGTGTTCAACGACCCGCAGCTCTTCAGGGAGTTCTTACTGGTAGACATATTCGTACTCGTACAAAAGAAATTGCCATTTACCCTAATTTCAATTACCATTAAGTCCAAATTGCCGTGAGAGAGACATTATCGGTCATAAGTCGACAAGCGAGGTTGGTTTATTCTTCACTATATTGTCCCAATGCTAAGCAAAGTAAGCGCACATATACATTAAAGAATATAAAAAAATAAACATTCATTACGTTTCTCTACAGCTGTAAAATCACTGTAAAATCCACGCGAATGATGTAGCGGGCATCAGGTAGTTGGGAATGTCTGTAGTCAATTGATACAAATAATAAATAAATAAATCATATATGACCTATAGTTGACCGAAAAAAAAGATTTACTTATTTATTAAGAAATAAATGAATCTATATCAAAATTAAAAATTATTTGAGAAAAAGTAATAAGCTACACAAAAACGTTGAGCTTATCGTTAATGAAAAATGTATTGCAGGTAAAACTAATGAACGGCGAGAAAGCAGCGTTTCAAACCCCCACGTTCGCTCTGAAGCGGCAGCGAACCCTGGACACCCTGATACGAGACATCTACGCCGAGCATTGCTCTGATCACAAGGTGGTGAGTCTGCAGACTGGTATACCTTCACTCCACACTCATGTATTCTTTAAACTACAACACACCCCTTAATATTTACCTACCCTTTACCCGTATTTATTGTTTCTTAAGTTTACGCGAGTACACATTGAAATGAAACAAATTTAACGGATTTTATCGCGGTTTAATCACTACACAGAAAGGAATTTTATACTGTTTTAAGTTCTCTATGTGTAACTATTTATTGAGCTTCGACGTTTCGGATACTTTTCAGCATCCAACTTTCCAGCATCAGTCTTCCGTGAAGATGGATGCTGAAAAGTATCCGAAACGTCGGAGCTCAATAAATAGTTACACATAGAGAACTTAAAACAGTATAAAATTCAGTAAACAGATTAAACCGCGATAAAATCCGTTAAATTTGTTTCATTTCAACGTATTTATTGTTTCATCTTAAAGCGTCATGACATCTGTATAAATGTATATACCGTGTTATGTCGTGGCCTTCAAGCCATGAGACTTGAAGGCAACGCTTAGCAAAGTGTCAAATGCATAAAATATTATTTCGAAAAACTACGAATGAAAAATATTTACAGGGAAAATCAACACAATAAATTTGGAGTGCTTGTCTTTAATTATTTTAAAATCTCCATTTATAAAGACTGTTTTTATAATCCGTTTTTATAATCCCAACAAACTTTTTTGTCTTTTTGTTCAGGATAATCTTCGGAACGGCTTATCTAATTTTGATGGGATTTTCAGTTGAGGGCTTAAAAAGTTACAGATAAACAAAAAATAATTGGGTTCTTTTGTAAAAATTAAATAAGAAAAGAAATATTATAATTTAAGACCCAAGATATTGGCAAAATAGTAACTCATGGATGAACATACATATAATAAGGACTGAATCAATACATATAATAAAACTATAAGTGGACTATGTCTGTACATAGAAGATATTAAGGAAAAACATTATGAGAGGTCTTTATAGCACCAATAGAAACCATAAAGAGTTTTTGTATCTGTCTTTCTGTCTGTCAGTACTCATATCACACAAAAAATATTGTACGGAATTTGACGCAGTTGTATTATAGAAGGTTTAACTTAACACAGGTTTTATCTTGATACGCCGCTAAAAACCCGGTATACTGACAATAATAGATACGCGAGGACGACGTCGCAGGCATAAGCTAGTATATAATTAATATTGTAATATGGTGTACACACCGTTATAATTAAACTATAACTCACTTCCTCGTTGGTATCAACGCACTCAATATTATAATTAAACACACATCAACGAATTATAAACTTCAATCGAATAACTTATGTTCAATAACATGTTATTAGACAAGACTTAATTTAATTACATAGTACGAGTAGTTTGCGGCGGAGAGCTGCTGAACCGAACGGAAAGTTCCAATTTCGACACTTTGTTCAAAGTTAAAATTAAGTTAGTTCGACAAGTTTATCGTTTTTTCTATTTCTGTATTCAGTGAAAGCTTTATTAAAGTTAGCAAAAAAATAAGCATCATAGAACATATCTATGTATATTCGTAGTATGTAAATAAAAGTTATATCGTCTCAATCATTAAGAAATATTAATCATCTTTTTTTATTATATACTATGAAGTATGTACTGAATTAAGTAGGCATTTTCTACTGTTATAAGATTATTTTTTGTTTTGGGAACGCGCCCTATTTAAATTATAAAAACTACAAAATTGACTATTCAAAAACACTATAAACTAATCCACTTGAATACTTCTATACTTTGAGATATATTCCTCTGTTTCATATTATGTAAGCGTAGATCAGATATAGGTATAAAATTCTTAATTCACTCATATTGTCTACAGCCGTTGCTGGTCTTCCCACACAGATTGTAAAAGTCAATCAAGCCAAAGGACTTTAAATAGGGGTTCTCATGGGCGATAGACTAGAAACCTATTTCTGAACCTCCATGGCCTTCCAGTCTAGCGACTCTTGGCCTTGGCTCTTGGCACATCTGTATCCCTTACGGCGTAAGGGATACAGATGTGATACTGTATTTGTCCACAGCCGATGTTGTCACGACGAGCGTTGTCAGACGTGTGGTCGGGGGGAGCAGGTGCGGGGGGCGCGGGGGCCGCCAGGACAGAGCGGTTCCTGCATGTGGGGCAGGCTCTTAAGTTGGATGCTGTCCTTCGTGGTGATGCTCCCACCAGTCTGGTTTCTACCGGTATGTGTTACAATTTTAAAGGAGGAATTCTGTTAAAACTTAATACTTTAATCATACACACACTTTTATACAACTACAGTAATATGTGTGTCTGGTTGTGGGATATTGGTTTGAAGTCTGCTGACGAATCAGACTTTGAAGTACATGTAAAGGAATATCTTCTTCCTTTATTTGTGTATATTTATTCAATTACAAATAGTTAAAAGATATAATGTAGATAAGCAAAAGCTTAGCTCAATAGCTCAACCATAACCCGTGATCAACATTGGGATTTTATATTTAATAATATACTGACATACTTTAATAGTACGTAATTAATCGTTAATTTACTAAAGGGTCAGGTGGATCTCGACGAGCACCTTGGGAAGGCAAGGTGTGGCGAGCGGCACCCCTGCCCGCTACGCCGGTCTGCGCTGAACAAATGGCGGAGGGCCGACTGCTACTCTCTACAACGTCCAATACATATATTTTAGAAGGTGCTCTTTGAAACTTGCTTCTTCTATTGTTGCAATAGTTTTTAAAGTTGCATGATTCAACATAACTCACAAGTAATGTTCTGAAATTTAAAACATTAGTAGTAAATTTCCAACATTAGTTACAAAATAACAAAGCAAATTATCCTGCAAGATAGAAAATTCTAGAGTATCTGCCTATTACGTATAAGATACTTATCATAAAGTCAAAATTATCCTGCACAAAATCACACCTGTCTAAAAAGTAATAACCTTTCAGAAAGTGGAACCACTAGGGTAGTATTAAGATGGGAGGGTTGCGTGCGAGCGGTACGAGTGAGCGAGCGAGCGGGATTGTTCCGCGTGGGAGCGCGGGTGATAGCGGGGGGCGGGTCCACCACCGGCGGGGCGGGGGGCGCAGGGCTATACGCACTGCCCGTGCAAGAGCTGTGCGCCGGCGCATGGGCCATGCGCCCGCTGCAGGACTGCAAGCACGCCCGGCTGCCGCGCACCAAGACCGCGCATTACTTCGATTTGTTGGAGTCGGGTAAGATGTATTTTTATAGGTACAACTAAGTAGGCAGACTAGGCATGCGGATCACCTATCTTAAATACCGGCAAGCCGTATGTAGAACTATAGGCAGTCCGATTATTTTTGTAAATTTAAATGAAGGTGGTCTTCAAGCCCCTTTTCGTGCAGTCTTGTAGTGATTGAAATAAGAAGTTACATAGGTATATAGTAAAAGATTTGAGAAAACAAGAACAATAAAAATCAAACAGTGTTATATTCGTCGCAAACATAAAGTCGGAAAATTATCATTAGTATCATAACTTCCATTGTTTCGAAGTAAGGGAAATCTTAAGGTTTATAAATTTTAGGTGAAGGTGGAAAAGCTTTACTAGCTGTTGCGATTGGCAGACGAGTGATGCTGATGGTTGAAGAATCAAAGACTGATAGTGAAATGGGTTTTGAATACACACATATCAAGGTCAGCAGTTCCCATTTTCAGATTAGATACTTCGGTTTCTTAGTGAAAAATGCAAAATATTTTTAACAGTTTTACTTTATATAGGCAGACTAATATTTTGTGTATCAGCAATGGTGCCAAAACCGAGTAGCTATTTTTTTCGAAAGCGCCTTTGCCCAACACTGTAGCTATGATGGCTTTGAATAATAGTCGAACGACAGATTATCAATAAAGGGATGAAACTGAACCTCCATAATAAATTTCAGGATATTCAGCTAAGTGAATCGCCAGTGTTGATAAAACTGATGGATGGAGAAGTGGCCACAATGGTGGTCGGCTACAAACACCACTGGGAAGTATTAGAATCTGGAACTGGACAGGTAAACTCTACATCTCTTAAAACATTTTGTTTTTAACACTTTCAGAGCCATGTGTATTCGATTGTTTTTTTTTTTTTATAAAGTGAGTCTGCGAATCTGGCGTTTAATTATGCGAATTTTGGTGCTGTATTTTAAGATTTTTATCGTAAGAGATGTGGTAGTTCTCATATGCTATTCCATACGAATGTGCAATTCATAATTATTACTTATTGTTATATCTGCTCTATGCGGACATATACACACGATGTAATTATACAATAAATAACATCAAAACTCTTCAAAAGGCTTTTTCGTATTGGATCCTGCAAGTCTCTTAAAGGACCGGATCAACACAACCGTGTACGTAAAGAAGAAACAATAATAATATAATAATGGTCTATTTGCTTTTTTTGTCTAGAATGTAAGTTTACCATGGACCATTTTAGGATTAGAAATTAATTGTAATCAATCTAAGGTGACTTTTTATTTGTAAAATAATAAAATTTGTTTCAAGTAATTATATGCATATGGATAGCAATGTCTGATCAAACCAAAAAGTGTCAATGACAAATGACGAAATATTTTACGCCAAAATAACATAGAAAAGAAATAATAAGAATATATTAATAAAATTCTCTCTTAACAAAATTTGTTTCACATGTTCTCAATTAAGCTCTCGTCAAGAGGTTGTTGAACATCGCAGAAAATTACAAAAATAATATATATTTTTGGCAATGAGCTCCATGGATATAATGAAAAAGAGCTCTAACGGTTACGCGTGTAAACTCGCAAAGCCGGTCACGGCACGTCAGTTTACATTCGCCGGAGTGTTTGACCCACACAACTTTTGACGCCGGCGAACATTAATTTTGTTTATGAACAACAAACATTTGTTCCCGACAATTTAATCGACTAGCGAATTTTAAAAACAAATATACGTTTACGTACCTGTTTTTTTTTTCATTTTTGGATCCTATTTAAAAGTGTTGTTCTTCAGGCAATAGATGTTATGTAGGTTAACTTCGTATGAAATAGACTTAGGTTCATGACATAGGTATGTATTTAAACAACAGCTCTCGTTGCTTTCTTTTCTAGTTGTAACTTGTATCTGTTTGTTTTTCAATAATTCATTAGACATACATCTAAAGCATCATGATCAACTTTTAAATTACCTTATTCGTTATTTAAAATTACAGCCTCTTCAATACAACTTTGAAAAACATTTTTTCACCCAATAATTTTTTGTCAAAAAAAAACAAAGTTACAAACTTTACCTTTTTATAATATTAATATAGATTGTAACATTGTCATCAGCCGGTGAAACGAGCAGAGACGTCGGAAGACAGCACGCCGCGGCGTGGGACTTTGGTCAACGCGCTGCGCATTGGGGATGAGAGAGACGGACAAATAGTTCTATGTTACAATCGTAAGTTGAAGGAAAATAAACAAAAAATATATACTTTACCTAAGAGTTCAGTCCTGAGATTCCGTAAATTTTTCATTTATAAAAAAATAAGGCCGACTTGCGCGAACATAATGCTAAAAATGATATTAAGTGTCTTATATAAAAACAAAACTACATAAATAAAAACAAAATATTACATAGCAAAAATATTAACAATAATATTTAAATATTACGTGTAGAATACGTAATATTTATTTTTATTAATATTAACGAAACTGAATTAAAAAAGAAAACATTCAAAAAGCGAACACAATACAAAAATACAACCAAAATAAAAATCAAATTCTTGAATTTAAAAGAAAAAAAAATACTAAAACTGGTTTCATTTCAGCATAATATCATGCTACGATACGATAAAATTACTTCTTTTTTAATTCTTGATAATTTTTCAGATACATGCCATTTTGAAAGATTAACTACGAAAGGACTAGAGAGTGATACTGAATACGACTTCCATTGGACTACGGTGCCGGCTGCTGTTGGTAAGTCTAATGTATCTCAAAAATACTCAAATACATGTGACCTTACCGTAAATTGCTAATATAAACATGGTTTTTAAAATATCATAATAAAATATCTATTCTATTATATCATAATAAAAAAAATAGTATCACGTCTTTATCCCTTACGGGGTAGACAGAGTTACGACTCACAAATCTCGTAGGCCACACTTAGCAAAGTGGTGGGCTTATTGGTGAAATTCAGAAAAAGCGACAAGTTGCTAGCCCATCTCATATGAGAATTTCTTTTTTCCTTAATTGACTTTTATAACCTGCGCAAGAAGAGTAACACAGACCTGATACTTCCTACGTTTTTTCTTTCGCTCCTAGACCAGCATGGAAGAAATATTAAAGATATAATTGCCAAAATTGCTTCCAGTGTGCGCATTCCCATATATAATGGCATTTGCGGAAGATCTGCTGGAGATCCGACTGGTCGCCAACGGTTCACTCGTGCACGCGGCTTGCATTCCTGGCCTCAAGCTCCTGTGCGGACGCAGAGTGAGTATTAACTTTATTTAACGACCTTTGTGGTATATTAGTTTACCTTTCTGCTACTTAGAAGGTGCCGGGTTCGATCCCCGGTCAAATAAACGTATATACTTTTTGCCTGATTGACCAGCCTCTTCAATGATTGTTTACCTATACATGTGTTTCCTTTTTCGTACTTTGGAACTAACTTAATCTGTGTAATTTTTCCCTATGAATATACCTCTACTTATATCTTCTAAAAAAATATATGAACACATCTCAGAATATCTACTACTGCCGTAGCAACGTAAAACAATTTCGTAGCATTTCGTAGGGGTCTCATAACCTCTTAGCGTAATCACGTACACCCTCTACGTCAAAAGCTATCGCTATACGTGAGTCTTCGCCAATAAGTCCTACTTGCGCTAAGCTGTAAACACAAGCAAACAAATTTATTAATATTAGTGCTATGGATCTATAAAATAGAAATGTCTATATATATATAATTTTAAATCTTCTTTGGCCTCGCCTCTTCCCGTTATGCGGGGTCGGCTTTATATATAATTTTAAATAACAATTATTAAAGCATGTAATTTTGTATTAACCAGTTCTTTATGGTAATCTTCGATACGGCCGATCCTGTTTTGATAAATTCACAGAAAGATTACAGTACTATAAAGCAATAAAATGGCGTTCCCTGTGATATTTGTATCTCTGTAAAAAATAGTTTTTTTTTTTTCATTTAAGCCGATTATTTGGTAGCCTCAAAAGCCCTATAAGGTCGTGGAGCATAATGAGAATGATGATTGTTAAGTACTCTGTAAAGAAAGTAAACTGTTTTTGGAAGTAACTAACAATATATAATATAATCTTTAATAGGATATCTTCTACGTGGCGTGCGCACCGGAATACGTACCGTTGAGCCGAGAGTTGGACCCGTGTCTTATGCACGAGTACGAACTCGCGCGCCAGATGAGCAAGGGCGGGCCTTACTCGCTAGACGAGGACGACAACCATGACAATAAGTACATCCCTTTAGTCCCTTATTCACTCTTACATAAATAGTATTACATACATATACATACATTGTATATATATCCATATTTATAAATTACGAAATAAATAAATGGTAAAAAAATGGTAGTAGTATGGAGATTCTCAATATGGACGTTTGAAGTCGCGAGACTTTGTCAAATGCCAAATTCCATTTCAAATTTCGTGTTAATTGATATACAATATTTGAAACTATAATAATCTCATATCTGACTATATAATTTTACATTTAGGACCATCATCACGAATAAATACGAAATATTTGACATTGTAAACATACTTGGAAATCTGAGAATGGTGCATATTTGGAACTCTGATATTTCTAGCATATTAACTTTTCAGGGGCGAGCCAACTCCGAACAACCGCAGCTCGGAGACGAACTCCGCGTCAAGCCGCAGCAGCTCGGTCTCCTCCGAGCAGGACTCGGCGCGGCCGCCGCTCACGCGCATGCCGCCCGTCTGCCCGCCCACCTCCCCGCAAGGTTACTAAAGACGGAAACATACCAACGTGTCGTGGCGTGTCGTAACACACCAGAAGTCAATATTATTTATTGGCCGTGGCGTGACGTAGCGAAACGACCTATAAATATATCTCTAACCTTAATAAATGTGAATACAACGACTGGCTTCTGACGCTTTACGACATGTATATTTCTGCCTTCTACATATATATTATAAAGAGGAAATAATTGTTTGTTTGCATTGAATAGGCTCATCAACTTGGCATAGATTGGATCTTCTGAAATAATACAGGCTACTTTTTGACTACTCGGCTGAGCAGGATTCTCTCAGAATAAAATATTCTGAGAGATTATAAAGTTTTTCCGTAGAAAAACTTTATAATTGTTTATACGATAGCCATTTTAATGCCAGATATTTCAAAGAAAACTGTTAGGTTTTACAGATTTTACACACGAAAACGAAAAACAAAATTGATATTGACAATGCCCGTGCAGTGTTGCCAGAGAACAGCGGGCGGTGCGTGCGCATCTACAAGATCCCGCAGAGCAACCTCAGCGCCGGCGCTTACCAGCGGCAGTCCGTCTCCGCGGACCAGGTCGTCACTTCATACTTCTCTCATAGGTGCGTGTTATACAACGTAGTTTCGAGTTTAGTACAAACATTTCCAATTAAAATCAAAATATTTACCCCAAAGTCCGTATCACACTATAGTAGAAGCCAAATGCACACTATTTAATTTTTGTTTAGATGTGATTCTACGCGCATGACGTCAAAGCTAAATATTTATTAATTTTATTTGTATAACGCAAATTCTACTACTATACTACTAGATGAAATCTGATGTGATTTTCACAGTTGTTAAGTATGTCTAACTTATAAAACCTGGCGTAAATTTCATCTCAACACGCCGCTTAGAACCCGTACTACTTCCGGACCGAGGACATCGCGTACATAAGCTTGTCTACTATAAATTACGTGAGATGAACAAAATGAAACTTTTACTAAGTTTAGAGATGTTATTACACCTTAAGGAATATATATTTTTAGGCCAAATAGTATCAGACAGCGTCTGGCGGAGCTGAGGCTGGACAGCAAGTCGCGCGGCGGAGGCGACGACGAGACATTATAAGACCACAAACCTCGAGGATTAGTGCACAATATGAATAGTCAAAGGTACTCAATGTTGAACCATATACTTGTATGTTCTAATTTTTTCCGGAACTCCATACGTATTTGGGGTACAATTAGTATCGTAAAATCTATAATATTAATATATAAATTAATTCATAATGACACAAGTTATATGCTTTCCCAGGCTCTTTGTTACTTTATGATTCCGTCATCAGTTGTTCACTGAGACAACCATTATACCATACACGATACATATGTAACTTGCATTGTTAATAAAATTTAAATAAATAATATCTAACTTACACACAGACGACAATCTTATATCTGGGAGCACGGCAGTGCTTCCGCCAAAACGAGTCAAGACGAAGACGGAACGGGAAATGAGACCATTTTTTTCAACACGACATCGTAAAAATACAACTATTCCGTTCTTACCACGAATGTTGTCAGCATTACCGTCAGGACATACGGCCGTAATAGCATTTATTAGTTAAGTTCTTATAAGATATATATGTATCGTTATTGAAATATATTGATATTTCGTTGTAGTATTGTTAATGATGTCCTGATAGATTGTAGCGAATGAATTGCGAATGGATACTACTTGTTGAGATTGTGATAAATGAGTGATGATTAGTAGCAAACCAATTAAAATGAACTTAGAAGTATTTTAATTGGTCAAATCATATATTTTATCGTTGTTGTATTGAATTGATATTCTATAGATAAGTATAAAGCGTATGCGTTGAGCCCCTAGGGCAAATATATGAATTGATTGCAATGCACAAAATTTTATGCTCAAGACACTAAAATTTAAATGAATGTTTACATAAAATTGAGATATTTACATATAAACAGATTTTAAAGTGATTTTAAAATCGTCTTTTCAACTGATTCGAGGACACTGCCGCGCCTTGGGCGTTTTGAAAAAATATTCCGTGAGGCCAATGTGACGCGAGTCATATACGTAACCATTATTGAAAGACCCTTGGCCCATATTATTAACAAACAAAAATTAGGGCGTCAATGAAACCGTGAACTATAATATATAATTGTATCTACAAAAGTATATAAAATGTACAGTATGTTACTGATGTCTATAAAATATTCTTATAATCTAGGTTTAACATTAATCTCGTAGTTTGAAGTTCTAGTCACGAGCGCCATGCAAGACATAAAAGTGATGTTACATAGTTCTCTTAACATTAAAATAGTTTTGAAATTATGCCAAATCATTCCGAGATTAAACTAATACAATTTTAAAACCAGTAATAAAATATTAAACTGTAAATTTTACCTACTCATCATATATTAACATCCTCCTATGTAAAATTGAACAGAGTAGTAAATCAAAATCAAAAAGTTTTTTATTTAAGTAGGCCAAATGTTGGCACTTTTGAATCGTCATCATACTATTTATTTGTTGATTACAAAGGTACAAACTATCAGCGTTTCGGAACGACCACTACTGAGAAGAACACGCCTATTTATACACCTTTTGTTCAGTTATAGTTCAATTATCTTAAAGCATCCAGGCGTACATAGTTTTGGATTATGATCTAGATCAGATCCTTATTTTTAGATTTGATGTATATATTATGAATGTAATTTGTTTTGTATGCTAATAAATAAATAAATTATCTCTATACGATTTGGCGTAATTATATGTATAACTTATATCTAATTATTAAATATATGTAAACGACTTATTTAATTAACTCTTGAATGTCTATTCGACACCAGAAAAAAGTGCCATCCAAATTGGGTTATCTTTCTAGATTTTAATACTTATAAAACTTTATCTAATAATTTGCGATGCAAGAGAATTGAACCTTATTTAGATGTTAATACATTATTATCTTCACTGTATATTATAATATTAGCATTCTTAGTATTAAACTTCAACATATTAGCTACCTACTTGTTACTAATAATATTATAAAACAATATAAAAATGTTATTGATAGTTAAACGGCGATAGATAGTTTGAAGTAACTGAATAAAAATAGCAGTAGGTAATTTATTTTATTTCACAATTTCTCACATATAATAATTATTATGATGTCATAATGTAACAATGCGAAGATGCGCTATAATAGCTAACAAATGTTGTACATAGAAATTTGTTTTTGATTAGAAAGTATCTATAGTTACTTATAACAATCTATCGCTGAACGTGTCATATTTAGTATCAAGAGGAATTATCTAGGGCTCCTTTTTTAATTGACAATTAATTTTGTATTGTAACTGCCCCAGGGTTTAAGCATTGCATTGGCCTATAAATTCTTGATGCTCTGTTAAGTTCTTAAAAAAGGATATGAAAAGATTTTTCTGAATAGGCAACGCATCCTTGTGATAAGTTTCGATGACAGTTTTCCATCAAAATGTTCGCATGCTTGTTTGTTACAAAATAAACTGATTGCGAACGCTAGCCTCGAGCCTGACAAATTTCATCGGTAATAAAAATACTTTTATGAAATTAAAATGTTTCGGTGTTGTATGAAGTGAATGTAATTATAACCAAAGATGAAAAGAACCAAACTGATAGCTGTAAGTTTTGAATAAAGATGAAAGCTTTCATGTGACGGTTTATAGGTAGATAGGAGTTTTATCAGCGTTGAAATAACGATAGAACTATGAATAAAATTTAAAAACAAAAGAACAGCGAAACAATCTGTTCATGGCTGTATTAATATTATACCGTGTAAATAAAAACGTTGATTCAAATATTTTGACTTGGCTTGAGTTTTAACCTATGGAGACTGCAAAGCAAAGTATGAAATAAAATTGTAATGACGTACAGACGTAATAAAGAATAAGTTAATGATAAGTAAGCATAAGATTTTATATAATAAAATATATTACATATACATACCCGTTGAACAAAAATGTGTGTGAAGAGGCACATATATTATTTTCAAAATAAATTGTTACTAAACTAAAAATGTTTAATCATAAATTATATTATTTATTTTTTTAGCCAAAGTGTAAGTACAAGGAAAAATGTGAGAACCATCTGAAATACCTCTGTTAAAATAATATATATAGATTTATTTTAATATTATAATAAAATTAATCATCCCATGTAAGTAATTTGACAATTTATGTATAGGGCCTACCAAATTGCACATAGGTACGTTTTTCCTAATTTCTATGTATAAATATTGTGATAAAGAAAATTACCTATATTTAATTAATTAACAAACAAACCAGATTTACCAGATCTGTATTTAAATTATATGTATGTTATTATGCAGAATTATAAATGTAAATAGTATTAAATCAGCTGTTTCAAAACAGAATATACTTACCTTTACAAATAAGAGTTTTACTCTGTTATTTTTTCTGAGATTTGAAAAATAAATGTCTGTTCAATATAAGTCTACATTTTATTTCTAAAATAAACTTCATATAATTACATGTATACAATTATACTAGTCAAAAAATATTTACAACAACTTGGGCTGTTTTTTCAAAGCAGTTATATCTAAAAATCTTGGTATCTCAGCCAGTATTGGCTCTTTACTTAAAGCAGGGACACCTGAAAAATAAGACATCAAGAATTAAGTAACTGCTAAATACTGTCAAATAGCACCACATTATAAGGACTTGCATTGTTTTACACTCTTTTAAATATTTATCATATAGCATGCATTCTAAAAGATAAGAATACTCTTCTGGAAAGTGTAACATTGGATACAATAAGACCTCTGTGGCGTAACGGTTAACGTAGCTGACCGCTTTTCAGGATGTCCCGGGTTCGATCTCCAGTCAGGTCATTATGGAAAATGAACATAGGTATGTATTTATTGTAAAATATAGTATTGTTGAATTAGTATCCAATAACACAAGTCTCGAACTTACTTTGGGGCTAACTCAATCTGTGTAATTTGTATATAAAAAAATAATATTATCTAATTTTAAATCTAAAGATACAAACCTTGTAGTAACTTGTGCCTCTCCATATAATTCCTGGTAGCAAAGGACATGTCAAATGGAGCGGCCGACTTGGCGGGCGCCGGCGGCAGCTGCGGCGCGGGCGCACTCTTCAGGTACTTGGCAGCGAGCTGGTTCATCTTCATGCTGGTGTCGGTGGACGGAGCTTGGATGAGTGGCTGGTGGATGCCAAGAGGATCATCACCAAATTTTACTCTATTAAAAAAATACAAGCCTTCATTAAAGACAACATAAACTACTGACCAGCATGCCTTTACTAAAATAGATCATAAACTGAATCATATCTTACAGAAAATTTTAAGCATTTTACAGTGATAAATGACGTTTAAATGAAATTGCAAACTTTAAGTCTACCTTTGTCTACTGAAAGAGTGATTTTTGAGAAAAATATATAATTTTTTTCACCTTTTAGTCACACTAACATTGGTTTTGTCAATTTGCATCTGAACACAATGCTGGCGTGTGTTTCGATACATGGCACTTGCCGATGAAGGCATCTCAGAGTCTTGCAGCATGCCATTCACATGTGTCTGAAATATCATAAATTTCTTGATATGATTGAAATTTTAAATGAAACAATGGTTTGTAACTTAGTTAACCACTCACCATTACTTTATTGTAATAAGTCCACCCAACATTGGATTGGTCATTACTGCCAGTATCAGAGCTATAAAAAAATTATTATAAGTCATAACCAAAATCATATAGTTTTCTTACATCTATAATATAAAATCAAAAAACACTCGCTCAGCATGAAATCTCAGTAACTGTAAAAGTAAAACAGAGAGTGCTAGGGGTCGTAATTTGCAAGGAGGATCCTTTTAGAACATGCTTGCTAAAACGGATTATGAAAAATTTCCATAAGATTGCATGGGAGTGTTGCTGCGGAAGCTCATTCTATATAGATGAAAATACTTACTCACTATAATCCCTTACATCCAGATATAAAGTTTGTTCTGGGGACATGAGAGGTGTTGTGGCATTATCCACCTGAACATTACACAAGCTCAGCTCATTCAATGTTTTCTCCTCATAATTTCCATTTATAATTTTATTACTATCATTTTCTTGTACATTTTTCCCCATAGGTGCAATCCCATCCAAAAAGTTCAAATTAACCGGTGACTTGGAAACAACTTCCTTGATCTGAAGCTGAGATCTGTTACACTGTATTTGAGAATTTTCTGTCTGTAGTGCAACAGACTCTTTGTTGATTACAGTTGATGTCCTCACCATTTCGAAACTGGTCATAACTCCAATAGATATCTTATGTTGCTCACTGTTCATTGTCTCTAACGCGACATGCTCAGTTGTATAGCCCTGTATAGGAATACTAGGTCTATTAACACCAGAAGAAATAAACTTATCTACTTTCTCTTGAAGCAGTTGAAGTTGCTCATTTTGTAGCTTTATTATTTTGAATAAATCTGCTACTGTCGGCTCTCTCTTTTCTTTGACAATATTTGGTTTCTGCACTTCATTACAGGTAGTGTTTTTACTCTGTTCATATTTTTCTATTGCCCATGATTTTTTATCGACGGCATTTTGTGGTTTAGGTTCACAGTATTTATTTGGAGGAGAGCATAAAGGATGCGTTCGTTGAGATGTTTGACATGAACATGTACCACAATTACAAGTGGGTGGCAATAGCTTCTTACAGTGGCAGATTTCATTTGCAGAAAGGACATTGTTATCTAAACAACCTTGGTTAATTGGCACTTCACACATATTAACAGTTATTGCACAATGGTGACAACTACAAGCATTCATATTATTACTACTAGGTGAAGAGTTTAAGAATACTGGCTTATTGCTTTCTATGTTAAAACCAGCGTTGTGTTTCCCCATTTTTAAAATTTCCAACTTGTTGCTTGCAGGATTATTTTCCTTATCCAAAGTCATCCTGTTACATTGTCTGTGTAAGTTGGTAAAACTTTGCATTTGGAATTTATTTAAATTTCCTTTAGTAATAAAGAAACTATTGTCTCCATTTGTTTTATTTGGTTGGTTTTCTTTACAGATGTTTTCAATAGACTCTAATACAACAGGATGTGGAGGTTTATTGTCATTAGTTGAATTATGGTATAAAATAGGCACTTGAGGTTGAACTATAACTGGATTAATTGGTGGCTTTCTAGGTTCATGATATGTTGCATCAAGCATACTCAACTCCAATTCACTCGAAGGACTCCAATGAGGCTCAGATCTAAAATTAGCTAAATTAGTTCGGTTCACAAGTGGATAAGGTATACTATTACTGGTTTCAAATCTGTGGACTGGATCTAGGGTAAACGTTATTGGTTTGAAGTTATCATAACAAAGAGCTGTATTTTCAATATTTACTCGCTTTTCAAGAAAAGGACGAGGAGAATGACACTCTGAATCATTCATTTCGATGGAATCACAAGTTTCGAAGCGAACTTTCTTCATGAAGAATGCTTCTATCATTACTTTTCAGCACAAAAGAAATAAAAATTGACATTGATGAGTAGCGTAATATAATGGCACATGATATAACTATTATAACAATCAATATTTACTTAAAAATAAATATTTAATTTAGCAAATCTTAAAATATATCAATTAAATAACAACAAAGCACAAGGCGGTTATTTATCGTAGAGTGGTAATTATTTAAAAATGACGTTGACATGGCAATGGCAATTACAATTTTGACATATTGACGGTGACCTTTGACAGTGATACGGGTATAATATAATGCCTTATTTGCAATAGCGTTTTATTAAATTATGCTGTCCACAAAAATAAACAAAAATCTACGAAAGCATATTTTGCTTTATAGCTTATAATAATATGGTCTAGCTATATTTTGTAGCGACACTGTAAATGTACTTTATAAAAGATAATATATTACGTCAAAAATTATTTTCAGCTCCATGAAACCTGAGCATGAAATACAAATACCACCAGACTTAAGGTATAAAATATTACATCACTGAAATATATTAGGTCGAGGAAAAAGTCTTTTCGCATTATAGTATGTATGAACTTATAATAAAATATCTTTGGCTATAGTATTTGTATCTGTCTGGTTTTGGTATCATTGAAAGTTAAAATTTTATAAAACGTAATTCCAAATTCAAATTAGGAAAATGTG
>JADGIL010028798.1:0-12152 GCA_020352625.1 Cactoblastis cactorum | reverse complement strand
GTTTGTACTTGGGAGATATTTAAGAAAAAAAAATATAGGGGCTCTTTATAGGGCCTATACATAGAAGCCAAAACTATTATTTTTAGAATTTTTGTCTGTCTGTCTGTATGTTTGTACACGCATCACACAAAAACCACCGAACGGATTTGGATGAAATTTGGCACAGCGATGGACTACGACCTAGAATAAAAGATAGGCTACTTTTTATCCGGAAAAAATTTACGGTTCCCGAATGATATAATTTATAGTAGAATCTACGTGGACGAAGTCGCGGGCATTAGCTAGTTACTAATATTATAATATTGGACCATCTAAATTTTTAAAAAGCCTGATGTAGATAAGTTATTATTTCAGGATAAGTAAACCAATCTAGTTGGTAAAATTGTGTGTTAACTAGCACTTCTGCGTAGGTGGGTAGGTGGGAGCCATGACGACGACATTACCGACCCATTGACACAAATCACAATTTAAACATAGATAGGTACTATAAGTACTTATATAAAAATTATACCTATATTATATCTGTATTTTGCGTCAGAGGTAGAAAAACAAAGAAATTTAAAAATGAATATTGTTACTGTTATTTTTTAGCATTTCATGTCTAATGCGAAGTATTTAAGATTAGTTTGCAGAACAGAAAAGGAATATGAAAAACACAAAGATTTATAAGGTCGTCTCGCTTTCCAGGTCCCATAAGATCATAATTTCGTTTTTCCTTTCGATAGGTACGGAATCGAAAAATAATCATTGGCTTCTCTTGAGCTCAATTTATTTTCTATTTAATATCTTCTACTTATGTACGAACATAAATTGTTTAGTTGCAAACATGTTCCAGTTTTATTAATTTTTGTATAGATTCAATTTTTGCGTGACGCACTTGAAACTTAAACCAATTAATATGAAGACTCCTTAAAATTGTTTTTGTTAAATATAGTTGACTAACGTAAGTTACAGATTTCTTATACGTATTTAGATGACTTCATAGTATAAACGAATGAGTACACACACATGTACCATATAGGTCAGTGCTTGATGTTATGCGTCTGTGTCGAAAGAATTAACACCATATTTTGTTTGCCGATGCCAAATATGTGAGAAAGGATAACGGTTTCAGTTAACATGTGGATATCTATAAAATAATATATATCAGTGGGTCATCATTATGAAAGTACGGTGTAGCATAATGTAGAATAAAGAAATTAGAAAA
Organism: Cactoblastis cactorum; assembly: GCA_020352625.1. Classification (NCBI taxonomy): domain Eukaryota; kingdom Metazoa; phylum Arthropoda; class Insecta; order Lepidoptera; family Pyralidae; genus Cactoblastis; species Cactoblastis cactorum. Next base: position 10,945 of record JADGIL010028798.1, on the reverse strand, counting down.
TGATTTGACCTTTTTGTGAACTGAAAATAATCTATACATAGTTATAATAAAATTGATACTGAGCTGTGTCTGTACATGGGGGATATTTAAGAAAAAAAAAATATAGGGGCTCTTTATAGGACCTATGAAAGCCAAAACGATAATTTTTAGAATTTTTATCTGTCTGTCTATGTGTACGCGCATCACACAAAAACTACCTAACGGATCTGGATGAAATTTGGCACAGCGATGGACTATAACCTAGAATAAAAGATAGGTTAATTTTTATCCCGAAAAAATGTAAGGTTCCAGAGGGATATAATTTATTGTAACCGAGCAATAATGTATTGCAATTATCGTAAAAGCTACGCGAACGATGTCGCGGACATTAGTTAGTAATTAATATAAGGAATGAAATAAATTATACTTAAAGTTGCTTAGGGGAGCAAATATATGTATATATAGGGTAACAAGGGTGATTGACTCATCAACGCCCAGCCCAAACATTGAAGCTAAAGCCTTGAAATTTGGACAGCAATATAATGTTATTACGTAGTGCTCAGATAAGAAAGGATTTTACAATCAACAATCCCAGAAGTGCTGAAAAGGGCTATCAAAGTTTGTATGGAAAAAAAAATCTTTACCGATCGACTTAGATTATGAATACATATACATATGATCTAAGCCGATCGACTTAAAATTTGGTACGAATGCTCTTGAAATCATTTCTTCATCATTCATTCATTCACAATTTATCGTCACAGACCTGAAACTAACGTAGCTATGAATTTGATATTTGGATAGAAGTGTGAATTTACCACATAATGCTCATACATATATTTTTTTTAAATCCAACCCTTAAACACAAAAAAGGGCAGGTTAGAGGTAAGGGTAAATTTTGTATGAAAGAAAAAAATAAAAGTTTATCCGATCATCTTCATGCATAGTACTTTGGTGCAAGAACCAATAAAACCAACAGTTTACTAAATATAATTTGTAATAATAAGTATAATGTAGTAGGTACAACGTTAAGTTCTTAAAACGCGTATAAATCAATAATTTATGATAAGTATGTCAGATTCTCGGTATTTTTAGATAAGAGTACAATATGACAAAAGATTGTGTATTTGGTAACAAAAAGTTATGTAGGTACCCTAAGGTTGGTTTCCTTTGACTTTCGGTGACGACTAAACCCTCCCCAAATGGGGAGGGCGGGGGTATTTTATAGCCCGGAAACGCTTCTGTGACCCCGCGGGTGTTGCAGTTGTCTATGGGCGGCGGTGAATACTTAACATCCACGTGACCCGGCTGCTCGTTTGCCTCCCTATTTTTAGTTGTAGTAGTAAGAGTTTTATAATGTTATAGGTTACGAGATAGTTTTTATAAGATTAAGGAGGTAAGTAGTGGTATTATATGCACACATCATGTATGTATGTCGATGCTATGTTTGGATCGGGAGTTAAGTGAGTATTTACAAAGAGTCGATCGGCCGTTGCCCCCGCATCGCAAAGATTATGGCTTTTTGTTGCATTCGCCCCGGTTTCCACTTAACAGCATTTCCAATTAGCATCATCCGTTAAATTAAGTGTTTTTTTAACTTCTTGTGTTTTTTTAAATTCCGGAAACCTCATGCTTGCATTTTATGTTGCCAATACAACATATAATTAGGTAATATAACATTGATTTAATTACTTTTCTGTCATTTTGTTGACTTTGTACCTCATAGTACAAAGGGATTTATGAATTGTTTCTTCGTTAGAAGATATCACCTGGTTACTCTAGGCTGAGAATGGGATTACTACAGTCCGCGACAAAACTTTAGCACACCTAATAAATTTAGAATTATTTAGTAAACCGAACAAGTAACATAACTTTTATCTATAATGTTGAAGTGTCGCTCCTATATTGTTTTCATTAATTATCATTTCCTTCCGCATTATTTTGCGTACATATTGAAACATGTTTCATCCCTATTTGATGACGCGACAAAATTTAAGCACACCTTTAGTATTATTTCCTCTATTGAAGAAGAAAGTTGACTTTTACTGTGGATTTTTAGTGTTTGCAATTTTATATACTTACATACAATCTTTTAAAACCATTTAAACTCATAATGCCCCATGGAAAAAAACTAAATAATACAGAGATTGACATAATTATTAATTGTAAGAAAAAACAATATAATTTTAGCCAAATTGCTCAATTAATTAATCGAAGCCGTAAAGTGATTCAAAATTATATAAAAGATCCTGAAAATTATCTAAAAAAAAATCGTAGAAATCGCCTAAAGGCGATTAGTGGCCGAGACAAGAGGGCAATTTTAAGAGATGCATCTAATTCAGCTTTGACAGCCAGAAAAATCGCAATGAAAGCGGGTATAAATACGAATATACGTAATATTCTACATTTATTAAAGAGTTCTGACCATCTAAAAAGAACAAAATTACAGCGTAAACCCACTTTAACAAATAGACACAAACAGACAAAATTAGAATTTGCTCTACAACATATTTCATGGAAAATAATCTGGCAAAGAGTAATTTATTCTGACAAAAATGAATTTAATTTGGATGGGTCTGATGCTTATCAGTATTATTTCAATGATTTAAGACAAGAAACTAATTATTTGAGTCGCCGTTAAATGTAGAGGCAGTGTGCTCGTATGAGCTGCAGTTGGCTTCCATGGAAAAAGTGAATTAGTGTTTTTATCTGGCAATTTAAGGGTCTAAATCTTAAAAGAACAGTTATCTAAACACGGGACTAAGATTATAGGAGAAAAATATATTTTTCAACACGATAATGCCAAAGTACACGTTGTAAAATTTATCCAGCAATATTTTACAGAAAATGAAATTAATAATTAAGTTAGCCAGCAACATCCCCCTGATCTAAATATAACTGAAAATGTTTGGGCAGATTTAACACGAGCTGTATATAGCAACGGTCGGTAGTTCGAAACGATTAAAAGTAAAAAAAAACTTGTTACAGGAATGGGAAAAGTTAGATCAAGAAAATATAAAAAAAAAATTCTCTTCGAAACTCTTCCAAATAGGATGATGAGTATTTAAATCATTAAAGGAGGATCTACATGCTTATAAAATTTGTATTTAGACATTTATAAAACTAGTGTTTATTTTTTTTTCTGTAGGTATGTGTGCTATAGTTTTGTCGCACTGATGCGATACGATAATTGTTTTTTCTTTTCTTTTAATATGATTAACGTAAGTCTTTGAAGTTATTCAGTTAAATAAATCAAATACAATTTTTAAACAATATCTGTAGTATATATTGTCTATTGTGCTCTTGAGGTAACCCTTGAAAACAATAAGTGTGCTAAAGTTTTGTCGTGGACTGTATTTATTCAAATTTCAGTATAAAGGAAACTTTTGAAGAATAATTATAAGTACCTACTTATTTATTCTGTAGTAAAACGCAAATTTCTATACCTAATACCCTACAAGTTCACCAGAATTCCGGCGACAAAACGATTTCAGACAGGGCAACGCAACGATGAATAACTGTGACTCACAGCTGTCCTACTGTCGCAGTTACGAACATTATTTGGTTCAATTAAATACTTAATTCATGAAATATACTGTCTAAAAAACATCTGACTTCAGACTTCAGCTCAAAAACAGCGATACTTACTTAATTTTAACCATAGCCCATATTTCTTTAAAATAAGACCTTGTTCAATAATAATATACTTAATATTAGGACAGCTGTTTATTTAATTTGGAATGGTTACAAAAAATCCAATTAAATATATGATAGTTACTTATTCTTTTAAATTTTGCTAATATTCTGCCAACCAATCATTAGGTACTTCAAGTCGCCGGAAGAATGGAAATGGAATATTTGGGTGGATGAACTCTTGGTTAGCAAGGGGTGCGCGGTCTTTGAACTCATCCTCACGAGAGCGTTGCATGCCGAGATTGTGTTTAATGACAACAAATAAAGCATCGCAGCTGCTGGCGGCCTGTCTGGCTGCGACACGCAAGCCTGCAGGGCCGGACTATAATAGGGTTGCACTTTGTGAATATACTTATATGGTCCTAATGCCTGCCTATATATGTACCTTTAGGTACAACTTTGTGATATTTTAATTTGTTATCCCGTAACTTCGTCCGATTGATGGATACTATAACAAATCATATTCCTCGGGAACCGTATATTTTTCCGGGATAAAAATTAGCCTATCTAGGTCATCTATCTAGGTAATCTAGGTCATAGTCCATCACTGTGCCAAATTTCATCCAGATCTGTTCGGTAGGTTTTGTGTGAAGTGCCTACAAACATACAGACAGACAGACAAAAGTTCTAAAACCAATCTTTTTGGCTTTTAGAAGTCCTAAAGAGCCCCTATATTTTTCTTTTCTTAATTTATTACATGTATATATATGTTTTTATGTTACCTTTGAATATCTTTTACAGTATAAGTAGAGAACTCAATGTCAAACTTATCAGGATAATTTATTCGCTCGTCTCGGGGTCGATCGCATCTTTTACATTTATGCAGGTAACAAGGTAAGATGCTCACCTATATGCGCGAGGTCGATGATGGGGATCTCGCAGCGCGAGAGCAGGGTTTCTTCTGGTTGGGACAACATTGTAGCTGTTGCTTCTCCGAAGCTCGCTCGCGCACTCCGCTGGTGCACAACTCCTTATCACTCGACTTCCACAGTAATTAGCAATTAGCGATCGTGACGCCGAAAGATAAGTATAGAATAGGGAAACGACAGATAAGCACTTAACACCGTACGGTACACCTAAACGTTAAAGTTTATTAAAGTTGTGAATGGTCTTTTGATTACCCCTTGTATAGAAGCGTTCAGAACTCATTTGCATAACCTTGTAGTTCCTGCTCGAGCCGTTCAGCGATCTGACGTAGCAGCAGTAAGCTATTCTGACTTGACACATTAAAAATTGGTTTCCGTTGCTTTTTCACAGTTAAGTATGTGGAAACGTTAATCCGCGTGTGCGCCCCGACGGCGTCGTGCGCCCCCCGTCCCTCGGCGAGTTTCGAATGTCTCTCACGATTAAACTGGCTCACCGTGCGCGATGAGCGTTACCCTGGCCGATGGCGGCTCTCACTTGTATATCATCGCGCAGACTTTCGCAACCTAGCGGTGTGTCGAAACAGTCTGCCTTGAGCACGATGTCGTGGAGAAAGCGCTGTGGTATCGGACTCGAGGCGCGGCTCGCTCGACGGTCGGAGAGATACTACTGGACTGGATCGCAATGCACAGGCACCTATCGACTAGACTGACTGATTCACTCGCCTGCGGCTCACTTCGCGTCGCTCTAGAGCCTTGCGTGTTGGTGTGGAGCCGAGGTGTGGAGCGTAACCTTCGCAATTCGCAAGCCGTTCAGCATTCACTTTATTCGCGAACATGCGATGCCCTGCCGCTGCGTCACTATATATCATAGCTATATATAATATAATTATTGACGTCACATGAGTTATACCTAATGTAGAACATTTAACGAATTTGAACACCAATATATATTATTTTGAAGTACATATTTTTAACGAAACAAACGAGATTTTTAGAATCACACATGTTTGGATAATTTTGTGGCTATAAATTACTAGCGAACCGCCTCGGCTTCGCAGGAGTTTAAAACCGTCTTTGTGAAACGCCCATCTATTAAAAAACTCATCAAAATCAGTCGCGTAGTTTTAGCGATCTAAACATAGGTACCACGTACATAGGACAGACAGCGGAGAGACTGTTTTTACCCGACTGCGGCAGAAGGAGGGTTATGTTTTTGTGGTGTACCTATGTATGTAGATTTTTATGTTCCCTCCTAGGGCCTAAACGGCTTGAAGGATATAGGTAAAGGTATCATTGGATATTAAATCATATATGTGGGTATCATTGGATCCGTTACGACATAAAAACATATAACAGGCATAAAAATATAAAAAATGCAAAATGGCGAATTTATGACGTCATAAAGTGAGGATAAAAAATTTTTTTTCCCTCCAAACCCATCGAGTGTGGTATCAAAATGAAGGTATTTACCAATCTGCGAGATATCGTTGTATCTACCGATTTGTCCCGCCTGCAATTATTTAAAATATATACAAAGCTTGTTTTCCCCTTTTTAGTCAGTCATTAGCATTTGCAGTCGGGTTTATTGCTTTTTTTTTAATAATTATTTTTATTATACTATGTAGTTATTATATAGACATGGCTGAGGAAAGTTCAGGATAGAGAAAAATGGCGTACTCTAATAGAGGCTTATGCTCAGCAAAGGGCGGAGAAAGGCTGAAATGATGATGATGAGTTAATATAATGATACATTGTTTTAATAAAAACTATACTAAATTTGAATTGGATATTATACGTTTCTTTTAACTCAAGTTAGTATATTTAATCCGAAACGAATAATATAGTAGAATCTAATTCTATTTTGTTTGAGCATACCGTGAATCTACCTACGCAGTAATTACGGGCAAAACAAGACCCAAAGAGAGAGAGAATACAGATCATTTACTTTGTATATGACAATTATTTAATTAAGTCAACTGAATATCAACGTTGTTTAGTTGTTTGTACGTACAATGTTTATATTTATTTATGTATTTACAATAACTTAATCGCATTTTCGATATACTAATACTTATATAGTTATATACATATATATGTATGTGTATGATTTAAGTAAGAAACTTTGCTGAAATTCAGTCCTTAATGAAACATACCCCCGTTTTAAACAATAATATTAATAAATAATTTTATAAGTTACAACAACAGATACATACAATTAGCTAAGATATCAATCTACATCACAACACAAATGAAAAGGATCACAGTTTCGAAAGTTCACAATTATCGGAATTCTTTGTCACTTGCTTAGTTTGAAATTAATTTTTAATTAACTATAAATGCGGTGAATAGCACATTAAACTATTATTTTGCAGTGTTTATTGTAGAATCTATATTCCAGCATTTTTCATATATTCAAGGCGGATGACTAAACAACTAAACATGTGGTTGCCTGAACGTATATATATAAAAAAAAGCGACAAGTAAAGAATAAAGTGAGATTGTTTTATTTATAGGTTGGTAGCATTAATTTACAGTCGTGGATTCACTTGAGACACCGCTCGAAGTACGACGAGCCGACGTAACCGCCCCGCATGGCTCGGTGGACGTGTTGCTCAAATAATCTCCTGTTGCTTTGTAATTCATCTGCCGCTTCTTTGTTCAGAGGATCCTCAGGGTTCGGTTCCTGAAAATGATGAAGAAATTCTTTTTTATCGTTAATGTACATGTATTTAAAAATAGTTTGCAATGTATTTTGAACTAGCTGTGGGCGCGGGCCGACTTCGTTGGGCATTATATATAAAAGAACAAAGTAAAAACAAAACATCATAAAATGACAAATTAACATACGCATTTCATTAGATAAGGGTTAATAGTGAACATAAGAAAAGCGGGCAAGGGCTTCAATATTTGTAAAGTGGCAACTATTGTGTTGACAAAGTAAAAAAGTTTTATAAATATAAATTTATCCAGAACAAAGAAAAGTCATTCACCCTTGTTATTTTTATTTATATAATAAGAAAATTTGCTACATCCATATTTATTGAAAACAAATCTTCATCTTACTAAAATTATAATAATGTTAACAGGTATGAACTACACATGGGTAAATCCGGACTCGAAGATTCAAATGAGCCGATTCCGCAACTGGAATCGGTTCGCTTAATGACTCCGAGCAATTCTTATGGAGTCCCGGGGCTTATTAGAATCGCATCGAGCGCGACTCGCTGAAGCTGACCCTATTGACGGAGTCATTAGCCGACCGCGTCTCGGCAGTACTCGGAGTACTGCCGAGACGCGGTCGGCAATAGAGTGAGATGCGAACTGATTTTTATAGAGAAGAAAGAGCAAAAACGATATTTGTTTCACTGTTACAGATTTTAGCTCTCATGAAATGTTCTCATGAAAGGATTAGCTATTGATTGAATGAGGTCGTTTATTCTTTTTTTGTAAAAAGTATTTGATACTGTTTTATCGTTTACTTATATAAAATTGTAGGTGAATGTGTAGCTTATTATAAAATATTATTATATTAAAACAATATAGTATTTATGCGCGGATTACGTCGCGGGCATAATCTATTACCGAATATAATCGGAATGTTGACTAATGTTTTGTAATGACAATTTTGAAAAATTATGAAATAAATGTATGCAAGAACATTTATGAAAAGAAATCCGAAATACTTATTTTAACTGATTTTTTTTACAGTGATCCCAAGTTGGTCGGGCAAGTCCAAAAAGTATTAAAATTATTCAAAAAATTAGTTCTTCGTAAGATTGAATTGAATCTATTCTATATTGAAACCGGTATCGAACATACGTCTTAGACATCAGTGAGCGAGAGTTGATAAAGGAGTCGAAATCGTTAAAAGGATTCCTTTCCGCACGCGGATTAAGATTCAGTGAATCGAATCACGTCTCGGAGTTGAGATTATCCATGTCCAGTATAAAGGAAGCATGGTTCTTTGTTGATTCACTTTTGGTACATGTAAATAATTGATTGTCAAGTGAGTGAGCGTAGTATTTCAAAGTCCTTAACATGTTACTTACCAAAAATAAATATTGTAGTCCATAAACTATAGAGTTAACAGTTAGCACTGGCTTCCAGTCTTCTCTGAGTATATTCAAACACACATTTCCTTCGAGATCTATATTTGGATGGTACACGGCCGTTTCGCACTTCACCTTTGGTGGTTCATGCGGATAGTTAGGTCCTACCTACAAAAAAAAAAAAAAGATGGATACAAATATTTTTTAATATAGTTTTCTTAAAGTGGCCACAAAATCAGCAAAATGTAAAGGTTAATCAATTTTGCATATAAGCAATATGTATTTTGTATAAAATATTATATCGTTGAGTTAGTATCCCATAACACAAGTCTCAAACTTAGTTTGGGGCTAACTCAATTTGTGTGATCTGTCCCTATATTTGTATTTATTTATTTTAGTTATTTAATTACACTACATATATACCAAAATTGATTCAAGTGATAAATATCTATATCATGCACCAGGTAACTATTATAGGTCCTTTAAATTCCATTTTACATTAGTTTATTTTAACACTCCACAATGTAGTTACAGCATATCCTTAATCAATCCAATAAATTATAATGAATACAAAGATACATTAAATAAAAATTTAATATTGGATGAAGGGTGATGTAATTTAGATCCAAGTTTATATACAACTTTTACTTTGTATACTTATACTTTATAATATACAAAGTTGTACATTTTGTGTATTAGTTATACATACAATCTTTATATACTTAATGTGGCCAATGTGATGGCTAATTAATTGGCCAATCAAACATAATCGTATAATTTTTTATAGTTTTTGTTACTCAGCAATATACTAGTAGTGTAAATGTGTGTAGTCAGTGAACAATTTTCAATATATGCATATTTTTAATAAAATATATAAACATTTTACTAAGATTAGGTTATGCCCAATAATAATTTGAGATCTGTGTGATTATATTAAATACTAGCTGACCCAGGCCCACTTCGATGGGCGTTAATTATAAAAGAACGAAGTAAAAAAACATCACCTCAAAGTGGTGTAATAATTCAAATCTATAATATCTTTTATAGAATTTAATTGATTCATATATTGTACAGTACAATTTTAATCAATATAAAATGGCGAAAATTCCTGAAACCACTTTTTAATATTTCAGAAATTCATGAACCAGTTTTTAATATTTTCTAATAATAAGCACTAGTACCAAATTTGTGATCGGAATTTTCTTTTTTCATAAAAAGTTTACACTGCTCTTTTTTATATTTAAGGGTTGAATTTTAAAAAATCCCTTTATGTATGAGCAGTATATGGTAAAATTACACTTCTACTAAGTATTAAGTTCATAGCTATTTTGGTTTCAGTTCTGTGACAATAAATTTGTTGAGTTGGTTCTTTTCGACCCCTTTTTACCCCCTAAAGAAACAAAATTTGAAACACCTTATCTGAGCACTATGTGATAACATAATATTGCTGTCCGAATTTCAAGTTTATAGCTTCTATGGTTTGGGCTGAGTTGATGAGTCAGTCACCCTTGTTTCTATATGATATGTTAAAGATAATAATATGGTCACAAAGATTAATGTTTCTTTTATATTCTGTTGGAGTAAGGAAGTAGTCAATGTACATTTAAGGTCTGTAACAACTATTAATTACTAGATAATGCCAAAAATTATATCCTAAAGGAACAGTAAATTTTTCCGAAAATACCTATCCTATCCTAGATTACATAAATAAAACTACGTTTAAAAAAACCGACTTCAAATGTGCATATTGTACACAAGAACTAAAAATAATAAAATAATAATAATTAGCGTTATTTTCAAATAGTGCGTAAGTAATTGTTATATACAAACTCTATATTTTATCACCGCTTGAAGTTGGTACCACTTATTAAAAGAACTAAAAATAATAAAATAATAATAATTAGCGTTATTTTCAAATAGTGCGTAAGTAATTGTTATATACAAACTCTATATTTTATCACCGCTTGAAGTTGGTACCACTTATTAACAGCAGCGCCATCTAGTAATAACGATTGAAGTATAATTACTCCATTTTACTAGATTTACGGCATTACAAAGGCACCGACTTTAAGCAGTGATAAAATATAGTTTGTATTAACAATTACTTACGCACTATTTGAAAATAACGCTAATTATTATTATTTTTAACCGACTTCAAAAAGGAGGTGGTTCTCAATTCGGATAGTTTTTTTTTTATGTATGTACATCGATTACGCTGACGTTTCTGGTCCGATTTACGTAATTCTTTTTTTATTCGACGCAGAATGTTTGCCATTGGGTCCCATATAAATTTTATCCATTTTGGCCTAGTAGTTTTGATTTTAGAAGCAGTTTTGACAAAATTTTATATACGTCGAC
>JADGIL010028788.1:0-13257 GCA_020352625.1 Cactoblastis cactorum | reverse complement strand
TAAGGTACTAATTTGTCCCAACACGGGGTCATAAACTTTTTTTTTTAAACCTTCGAATAACGGAGGGTCCTGCTGGAGCAAAACTTACATTTTCGCCGTAACTATGAAGGTACTAATTTTTGTTTTACATGATTCTGGAGGTACTAAATACCACGGATGTAAAACTTTAGGTGTTGATCGGATTCAGCACGGGGTCCTGCTGGATGGACGGACACCTGGTTTTCAGCTGGTGCTAAAACTAAATAAATATATAAGAAAATTAAAAAAATAAAAAGTAATTACATTTAATTGGCAATATAATATATACATTAATATTAAAGGTATACATAATATGGCGATATTATCACAATATAAATGTACATAAGTACCTCCATGTCATTTCAACATTAAAAAGGAAATTTAAAGGCCATGCCATTAAATATTTAAAAAAAAGGAAATTTATGAATAAATTAAAAGTGTATGGTTCCAATCAATGAATAATAATAATAATAATTTATTTCTTATACAAACATTTACTTTAACTCTTTCATTTGATTGGAGCCTCCTTGTAAGCATATATGTAGATGCCTGTGCCAGGAGACTGAAGATGTTTTAATATGTACTTATATGAATTTTTCACTTAATTTAGTCAATTAGGTACAATAAGTTCAGTGCCTAAGCCATGTCGCCATCGATTGCCCCATAATTAAAACGGCTACACAGAGTCATGACAGTGTATGAGATACATTAACATTTTAATTGTGAACGCCGCTGATTTGGGTGCGTGTCGGCGCGTGTTGTCACTGTGATGTCACAAAATATCAACAGTCTGAATATGTATAAAAGCCGTACGAATATGCACAAATACAATAAACAATTATTTGCCCCACTCTATGACGCACAATAATACTAAATTAATTTGTTCTTGCGACGTATATTTATAACGTTAAATATTAAATAAATAAGACTCAGATTAAGTAGAAAATAATTTTAAAACCTAGGGCTGAATAAAAATAAACGAAATATACATTTTTTCAAATGGCCTTGCTTGTTTTCTTTTTATACCTATCATAATAAGCAAGGAACAGACAATTCATTATTATTTTAACGATATTTATGTGTGAAATGTGAAGTGAACAATAAATGCAAATTTTTCTTTAACCTCGTTATTTGATGTCGATGGCCAACTCGCTGGAAAATCACAAAGGACTGACATCCAATCGGGCGGGTGACGAGTTGTTAATCGGTTATTATAATTTTCATCAGCCCACTAACGAATGCGTTAAATTGAACCTTGATGAAACACTTTTGATAGGAATGTTAGGCTTTTGATAGACTTCAGCCTCTATTGTTACCAAAGTAATGAACAAAAAATATAAATTTATATAGATGACAAACCATACAAATTGCGTTAGCCCCTAAGTTAATGACTTGTATATGTATTATGAGATACTAATTAAAAGTACTATATTTACAATAAATACATAATGTTTATATAAATTAATATCCAAGACCCAGGCCAATTATAGAAAGACAATTTTCAATCATTAGCTGACCGAGATTTTACTAGAGGCAAGAATTTTACCACTGCGCCAACGAGGCATTATACTTGTATAAAAATAATAAAATTATTTCATTTTAATGTTTGCATATAATGTATACCTACCGTGAAAAGGTACAACAATTTCCATTTATATTCAGGAATAAATTGTCACAATTATGTCGTGCCTCTGCCCATTACCATAAGTTTATCTTTACAGATTGTAATACTGCATTACCAAACGACCTTCAACATGATACCCGCACAGAAAGTAGAGGTGACTTATAAAGATTCAGAAATAGTGAGATTCAGAAACGGACAGGGTATTTTGTTCAATACAGTAGTAGTATTTCTTATTGTCCTTGCTTTATACTTGACTACAAAGAATTGGTTGGAGACCGAGCCCGAGGAAGTGGATGTGGGCTCACTGCACGTGTCTCGCAATCGAAGAAAGAAACATGCGCCGCCGCGGCGCTGTACATGCTACTCGTAGACAGTGGCGAACCACTAACAATATGACCTGTCCGATTCGTCCTTGGCAGTTTTACAGATTAAGTCCAAATATTTAGATATAAAATGTAATCTTATAGTAGAAATTAAATGGAAATAAATATAGCTATGACGTATTTTTCTGCAATCCTTTTGTTATTTATATAATCTCCTTTAAAAATGTTTAAGTTAGTAGGCATTATCTATATATGTTATTATTCTTCTAGAAAAGAGCGTATAAATCCCTTAAAGGCCGGCAACGCTTCTGAGACCCCCCGAGTGTTGCAGGTATCTATGGGCGGCAGTGATCACTTAGCCTCACGTGACCCGCCTGCACGTTAGCCTCCCTCTTTCATAAAAATACATATATAAAACTTTTCATTAGTGACTGATTGACAGCAACGCAACTACTGAACGCAAGTAGCTGAAATTTGGCATTTTTGTTCCTAGGAGTGTAGGAGCGCATTAAGAGAGGATTCATGGTGATTCCATCCCGAAGGGGGTGAAAGGGGTAAAAACAAGTAAATCTACGCAGGCAAAGCCGTGGGCAAAAGCTAGTTGCCTGTTTTTATTAACTAGCGTCTTTCACATATGATCGTCACACTAATTGTTAGGAAAGAGACACAAAGCCGTAAAAACCTCACTACCACTCACTACATTGTATTACGGTGAAAAACTAAGGAACAAAAACATCCCACTTGTATAAAACTGGTTTTATACGACGATGTAACACTATTTATAAAATATGCCGAACCACAATGTCCGACTGATATATGAAATATATTTATTCCGTCTACGGAAATATATTTAAAAACTTGATATTTCCTATCGACGCACTATCGACAAAGAACATGTTAGAAAAAAAATCTACTGCTCTAATATAGAAAAATATCATACCTAAATTTCCCAATCCCAGTTATATCATTTCCATCAGTTCTCCCCTAACAATATTTAGATCGGCAAAACAAGCGATGTTATTCTGGTCTGTGCTATGAACACTAGTGGAGGCAAGCCCGTACACCTGGTTGTTCTGAATCAGCAGATCTCCAGCGCGCACGGGACAACTAGACAAGTCTTTGACACAAATCATGCTTGATTTCTTCATATGCTTCAAAGAACTAAGGTTTATATTATTAGTTTCTTCGGTACGAAGCAAAGTCGCAGACTGTCGAGATAAAGTCTTCGAAACACGGTCTATCAGTAATGGCCTCCCCAGTATGTAAGCTTTCGATTTATAAGAAAGGTTTCGACCTATTTTAATTACGGTCGAACAAGCAGCCATTTTCTCCATAGTTGTTAAAATAACGAGGCTGTTGGACACTGCTCCATCGTGTCGTATGGGATCTATTAAATCTACAGTGAATCCTTTCTTGCAAAACTGACTGAAAACAAAGATTTACATGTTTAGTAGTGAAATGGTTACAAAACATTGGTTCTAAACTATTGTTCGATAATAGAGCAAAGCTAGCATACGAAGACTAGATACCTCTGAAATTTAAACGTCGAAATTCATAGATTTTTTGTACTATCTACTGATAAAAAATAAAACTAATGCTGCAGAACTGTTACAGAACTTTGAAGTGTATATACATACATTACAGATTTTTCAAATAACGATTACAGTTACTGTTAAATAAAATGCCAGAATATCTTTGAAATTGGCTGAGCAATTACGAATGTTGTTATATCTATTCTTATATATAACCTAATTATTACTTACTTTGTAGGATTTCCTAGCCCCAACCGAATCGGACCAGACTTTACACACACGCCATTTGCAAGCACCGATGTCACACTGATCACTGCGCCCAAACATAATAATTGCTGCGTCGAAATTAAATGTATTCGAGCAACAAAAGGATGAGCTTCCATTTTCACCAGATGACATTTTATCTCGTGAGTCGGCTGAGCGTATTTGTAAAAGCTTTTATAATGCAAAATAAAGTTATTTAATACGCAACCTATGATTACTAGGCATATCAATACCAGAAGAGAAATAATGCCGACTTTGCTTAATTTCTTTCTATCATCCCATGGAGTATTAATGAAATCGAATTTAAAATCTTCAGCTTTATCACTTTCTTCAATTTTATTATTGGTATCTTCCATATTTTGGTTGACAAAATATCATTACCTATATAAAATTATTATTTTTCAGTCAGCGACGTTAGCAATTTTAGTAGGCCGTGATTTTAATTTTTTCACACTTTCACCCGTAAATTCATTCTATTGCTATTAACTGCTGATCGAATTCAAAGAAGCAAAATTTTTCCTACATTTTTATTATTATTATTCCAATTACTTGATTCAACTTAGATTAAATTACATATGCTTAGAGATTACTCTTATCCAATTTTTGATGGCAGTGATGGTAAAGAAGGATGTGAATGGCTGCACCACATGCTTGAGTCCATCAGCGCGGCGGCCGCGTGCATATATAGACAGGTGTTCCAACGTCAATGGTTGATGGTGGTGACGGTGAAGTTGGCCGCGAGCGGCTGCAGCACGTGCTTGATGTCGAGCGCGGTGCGCGGGTCGCGCAGCGCGGCGGCCGCGTGCATATATAGACAGGTGTTCCAACGTCAATGGTTGATGGTGGTGACGGTGAAGTTGGCCGCGAGCGGCTGCAGCACGTGCTTGATGTCGAGCGCGGTGCGCGGGTCGCGCAGCGCGGCGGCCGCGTGCGCCAGCTGCAGCGCGGCGTCGGGCGGCGCGCCCGGGCCCAGCGCCGCGCACTCCCGCTCCAGCGCGCTGCCCACGCACGCCAGCAGCTCCGAGAAACCCAGCGATATCGCGCCGCGCCGGAGACGATTCAGCTCCTAGCGACACATTTACATTATTTATTTTTATTTTTTATAGGAGAGTGAAATATTTTCGTCTCGGAGGCCGAGATCTTCTTTGGGTTTCTGAGCACAGTAACTGTATGTTCCCTTTTTTTAACAATTAAACTTAAAATTATTTATTTATATAGATATATGGCTCTACTTATCTGTTTTGGCTTACAGATATAACATAAGCAATATATAATAACCGCGGCAATGTAATGTAATGACCTAGCACAAAACTATAATAAAAGTGTCCTCACCTTATACAAATGCTGCGTCTTGTCGGGCAGCTTCCTAGCGTGCCGCAACACTTTCTGCACATCAGCGAGCAAAGCGTGCGGCCGCGCCCACGCGAACCCCGACCCGCCGCTGATGTACGACCGCCATGACCGAATGGGGAATGTTTCCACTGTTAATATAGATTTAATTTATAATTTTGTTTATTGCTTTATTATAATTATAACTAAACATATAATTAATTAATTGCTAATTGCTAATAAACATGCATGTTCACTAGAATTTAGTGCATTATTTCCGAATTTTAAAGAAGACGTTAAAGAACAGTTAGCGGTCAGCCACGTTAACAGCTATACCACGGAGGTCGTCAAAAAAAAAAAAATAAACATTAACCCCCCCCCCCCCCNNCAAGACCCAGGCAAATCATAAAAAGATCATTTTCCAACATGACCTGACCGGGGATCGAACCCGGGACCTCCTGAGAATCGGTGACGTACGTACCGTTACACCACGGTGGTCGTAAAAAAAAAAAAAAAAAAAATTAACCCCCCCCCCCCCCCCCCGCCACAACACACGTAAAACTTTGAACACATATGGATTAAAAACATAGCTAAGAACACTCTCGATTAAGTCATCTTTCAAACAATAATAGAATTGTCCAAACCGGTCCACCCGTTTAGAAGCAAGGAATTAAGGGTTAAAGAAGCAAGCGCAGCAGTACCGGGGCCGGAGTCGTCGGCGACGCCGAGCTGGTCGAGCGGGCCGAGCCAGGGCGCGGCGCAGGCGCCGGGCCGCAGCACGCTCAGCGCCAGGCACGAGCGCCGCGCGCGCGACGCCTCGCACCACGCCGCCAGCGCGCCC
Source organism: Cactoblastis cactorum (assembly GCA_020352625.1). NCBI lineage: Eukaryota > Metazoa > Arthropoda > Insecta > Lepidoptera > Pyralidae > Cactoblastis > Cactoblastis cactorum. Next base: position 7,326 of record JADGIL010028788.1, on the reverse strand, counting down.
CACCACTCCGCCCCCAGCAACACGATCGCCGCCATGCCCTCCACCTGACACACATGCAGACACCTTTACACGGGGCACACAGAGCCGAGAGTCGCGACACTCGGAGGCCACGCTTAGCGCAAAATGGTGGGCCCATTGAGATTCACTGTGAGATACTATAATTGTTTATATCTCAGATTCTAAGCAGCGTATCAAGGTGAAACCAACGCTATATTTTAAGTTAAACCTTCTACGTTACAAACAAACGATTGACAGAGACCTTCGACGATGAAAACCGAAAATCCATTCAGTAATTTTTGTATGATCAGCGTACAGACAGACAAAAATTCTAAAAAACATCGTTTTGGTCTATGGAAAATATTACCTTTAATATTTCCCGTATCCAATAGATGTTTTTAGAAGGGCTTTTGTATTATTTTACTTGGTTTTTTAAGGTTCCGTACCCGAATACTAAAACAGGAACCCTATTACTAAGACTCCGCTGTCTGTCGGTCACCAGGCTGCATCTCATGAACCGTGATAGCTAGAGTTGAAATTTTCACAGATAATGTATTTCTGTTGCCGCTACAACAAATAATTGTTTTTCTTAGAAATCGTACAGAACCCTTCGTGCGCGAGTCCGACTCGCACTTGGCCGGATTTTTATTTACCTTGAGTGCACCATGTAGGAGGACACAGAAGTTCGGTACTTTACTGGGATCCGACATGTCGTCTTCAGTCGCCGAACCTTCTGTGCTGGATCCTTCCTGTTAAATATTTGTAATTTTGAATAAAAAATACATTTTACTATTTCAATATTTATTTAAATACTGGAAGAATTTATTAATATACATATATTGAAATTGAGATACAATTTAGGTAACAGTATACACAATATAATTTAGGTGATAACAATTGTTATATACATAAAAAAATCAATTTATTTATATACATATATTCAAACTATTGCAACATTTAGTAAAAGTATTCCGCCAAATTACTTATAAAATTAATATTTAATATAGAGGGCAGACCTTCAGAAAATTCTTTTTTTTATTGACACTCTTTCATTCCTCACCATTATTACATTCCTCACCTATATACATTGTTATTAGGGCTCCGTACCCGAAGGATAAAATGGGAACCCTATTACTAAGGCTCCCTATCACCAGGCTGTATCTCATGATAGATAGTTGATTCTTTTTAGTTTTTTTATTTGTACTTATAATTATACTTTTTAAATATGTATCAGAAACGAAAAAAGGCGTATTTTATATTTCTTATTTGGATAGGTATGTCTAACAAATTAAATTCTTGAGGAAAACCATCCATTTAGAAGTTCTCACAGGAGGAAAGCTATGCTACATAGCTAGTATATAATAGTATATTTATCGAAAGTATAGGGTAAGGATACATATCCTATACAGTTTTTTTGTAAAAGTAATAAATAAATAAAATAAATAAAAATATACTTTCTGTATGCCGTGAAATAAATTTGTGTTTTGTGTGAAAAAATTGCAACAAAACCAAAATTATACCATTACCTTTGGTGTTTTTGGATCATAATTTTCCCGATTGGCATTACTACCTCCTCCAGACTGAGCTTGTGGTATGACCAAGTGTTTACTTATTGCTATTGGTGTACCTGTGAAAAAAAGGTTATCTTTGACTACAATTTACCAAATAGTTTGGTTCAAATGCTTGGTATCAAAGTTACAATATTCCCAAAAAGATATTATATTTGTTAGGGCTTCGAGAGATTCTATAAATACTTGAATGTAGAGGCGTTAGCTAACTCATTGACCAGGTTGATATCAAAATGATGACATGCATGTCTGTTCAGTGCAATATCTTTTAAATGAAAGATAATTATCTTTTACTATACCAGCTTGCGACAAAGGCCCATAAGTAGTTGTAATAAGATCTATTTTACTTTTTTATTAGTCCATTTCACAACGCTACAAAGGGTATTTGGTTGGATACCTATTGGAAACATTTTTATTAATATGAATGTATGTACCGATTAGATCCGCGAATATAGAAATTGGGTTACATTTTTTTATCTGCGAAGAGTGAAAACGCGAATTAAGGAATCAGTAGTTCGTTTTTTATTATCCTACGGGAACCTGACAATTTACCGGGATAAAATGTATATAAAATGTTAGCCCGCTATGTAAGGCACTTATAGTTAAAATTTCAAGTAAATCGCTGCATTGGATTTTGAAGTACTGAACCGATTCGATAGTTAGTTTTTTGATTATCCTACGGGAACCTGACAATTGACCGGAATACAATGTATCAACACAGTTAAAATTTCAAGTAAATCGGTCCAGTGGATTTTGCGTGATGCGCGTTCAGACAGACAGACAGACAGACAAAAATATCCAAAACTGCAGATTCGTTATCTGTATCGATAACTAAATATATTCCACAAAAAATTTTCAAAAAATATCCAATGTACAAATTTCGCTCTTTTACAGTTTTATTATATGTATGGATAAATGTAGGCGTTTTATTATTACCTAAATCTTGCTGAGACAGGAAGCCCACAATATGCAGCTGTTGGGAGATGGTGACACTGGCAGCCAGGCCCTCGTGCGAGGCAGCCTGCGGCGCCGGAAACAGTTGCACGCGCGCCTCCAACTGGCCGCACTTCAGCGTGCACCAGAACTCCTGATAATGCTGCTCGCAGAGTCGAGTCATTGCTGATGTTACCTATCGAAGAGAACTTCCCATGTTCATTTCTTTTAATATGATACAGGCATGCCTCCTACTATAAGTGATTACAATAAAATATGTATGTATGTGACGTGTAACTGCCATCAATGATTTATACGCCTAAGTTAGATACGCAAAATGCCAAACACGTTTAATATCGACGAACTTCATCACAAAATGTGAGATTCGCAAGTAGTCAGAAACTCATAATGACAAGTAAAATGCCACATATGCTGAATGTCAAATACTTAAATTGACTAATATGCACAATGCTATGATTACATTGAAAACATTAACAACACTTTAGAAGAAGTCCTACAACGCTTCTGTATGTGACATCAGTGTTGTAGGCGTCTATCGGCAGCGGTGATCACTTAACATCACGTGACCCACCTGCTTGTTTGCCTCCCTCTTACATAAAAAAAACTTACACCTGAGACACTGAGTTGCTCGGGACAGTAAATGGCACCTCGTGTTATGCTTAGATTTGAGCCACTTGAGGGGTTTATGGCTAGGTCTACTATCTTCTGGTATAAAGGCATAGCTGGTGAAGGAAACAGAAAATTAATATATGTACTATCCATAAATACAAATCCACGAAGGGTTCAAAATCTTCACTATGTTCTAACTTCATTCACTCATTACTAATTATATTTGTATGTAGTGGCTAATTTAAAGCCTCACCAAGTGAAAATGCGAATTGATTCTACACCTTTTAGTCAAATTGTTATGTATTATTTTCTATAGTAGTGACAAAAAAATGTGGGCATTTCCAAAAAAAAAATAAGAATAATAAAATTGAAAGTGTTAATAATGTTAATATTCTCAAATAAGAATAGAACCATATATGTCAATATCTAGTTTTTGTAATGACGTTCAGTACATGAGTTCAATAAGGTCTAATAATTTATTTTCTTGTTACTTATTTTTTCTCAAACATTCAAGTACAAAGTTAAAATATAAAAAAAATTTACACTTACATTGTTGCAAGCAAGCATCATGAGGGGACACCACAGGCAGGACATGTATACGGGCAGGATATGATGGTGGCAAGGGAAGGGCTTGGATGATGCGACTGCGGCCAATAGGACCAACTCCACAGTTTCCATCATTCACCTATAACATTGTTTTATAAGTTTTAATAATTAAAATAGTATTTGTTATTTGTGCCATCAACAGATTAAGTTTCTTCCATTCAGGTTTATAGGAAAAATTCATAGCTATATTTAAAGAAAAATAATTTAAACATAAAAACTTATTTTGTATGGGTTGAGAAAATTGGTAATCAGCATTCAAATCATTTTACTAACCAGTATTATTTGTACAGCCGTTTGATAGCCCCATTCACTCAGTATAAGTTGATTGACACCAAGTAATGCATTTTCTATGCTGGTCTTGTCACCTTCCTCTAAATGAGGCAACTTACTTCGGATGCAGTCATAATCCCGAGTAAAGGGTACAGTTACTAAAAAATATTATAAAAAAATATATATTTCCGAGTCTTTGCAAAATATATGAAAGCAGGTATAGGTAGGTGAATAACTGTAAGTTCCATACCTTCGTAGGAAGATGAGAAAGTAACCAATGATACGTATTCCAATTTAGAATGGAGGTTTAAGTAGTCCAAAAATGTGTTTATACCAGCTGACGCCAAGGAAAATCTAGTATGGCTTTCCGTTGTATCAGTAGTAGATACTGGTCGGAACATGGACAGTGATACATCTAGTAACAATACAGTGGGCATTTTGCATTACGTTTTTACAGTATTCTAAAGGAAAGCTAGAAACAGCTGAACCGTCTCTGTTTATATTGATTTGAAAAAACAACAAATGTTTAGGTTTGTTTATTTTCCTATTTCTCACAGAAACACCGATAGGCAGAGTTCCGTGTACCGATTTGACACTGACATACAATGATTAAGCCTACGATACGATTAATCAAAGAATCGATTTTTTGGACCAAAAAAATCAAGAATTGATTTTTTGAATGAAGGATGTATATGTTTATCGTGGGGTCATCTGTTCCTTGCGAGCGCCTTTTTTCGGTTGCCGGCAACATCGCATGTGATGAGCGTAATCGGATTTCGTCATTTCTTATGTATGGTTTCTAATGTGATTTCGTAAAAAAATACAATTTTTGCCCTGAACCCTACGAGATAGATCATAATTACAATTATTATGCACCTTAGAAAGGGCTCCAAAAAAGTCCGCGATGGTATATATTTTCTTTTTGTGAGAGTGAGGTAAACGATCAGGAGGGTCATGTGATATGCTTAGACCTTTAAACCTACACAACGCATTTTGATACGGTTTTTTGATAGATAGGGTGATTCATAAGGAAGGTTTTTAAACCCGTGCCAAGCTAGGGCGGCTTGCTAGTAGAGCGATAAAAACTGTCCTTTTAAATAATTACGCATAGTTTACTTGTGAGGGCACTAGTGTCGTACGGTTTTGGCGCGAATCTGGATGGCACTGGGAGAAACAACGATTAACGTCAGTTGCGGTAAAAATTAGGTATGATGCATAAGTGACATTATTGCACCGAAAGTGCGATATGTAGATGAAACGACATTTTGTTCTTATCTGTCCTTGCTAGATCTCACCCGAGACCTGTGGCTACACTACATTGCTCACCGTAGTTTAGTTTGATAGATAGTCACTGTCAGTCAAATGTCATAAGTTAATGACTACGGTTTCAAGTTGATTCCAAGCTCGATTCTGTAAACAAAATGAAGAGTTTTCATTATTTGTATCTTGAATTATGATGTGATTAATGGTACAGTTAAAACATAAACTAGCTAAAATTATTTCAAAATGTCTAAGCTTAAAATCTTGAGCATCGTTTGTCTGTCGTGTTTACCGTATATATCCACACTCCGAGGCGATTTTGTTTTTGATGATTCTGAGGCAATACTAAATAATAAAGATGTTACTTCAGAAAACTGGATTGATTGCTTTTACAATGACTTCTGGGGTTCAAATATTAGCAGCAACTTGAGTCATAAGTCTTACAGGCCGCTGACGATCCTTACGTTTAGGTAGTGTAATTTTATATCATTTTTTAATATTATTACTTACTATGAAATTAATTGAAAATTACTATCAATTTATAATTTTTTTTTTCCAGATTAAACTACTATTTCAATAATAAAATATTATCTGCATATGGTTTCAAAGCAACTAATCTATTATGTCATATCGTTTGCAGTGTATTGGTATACTTAGCAATGAAGGGTATGATCAATACATTAGATATATCAGTGGTGAAAAATAAGAGGAATGAATTGGATTTAGCATATATAACATCTTTGCTATTTGCGGTGCATCCTATACATACAGAGGCTGTGTGTGGTATTGTGGGGAGGGCAGATTTGTTGGCTGGTGCAACATTCTTTTTAGTAATCATATTTTACAATAAAGCTATGACTCAAGATAGTTGCAAGAATCTCAACTTGATATTAGCTATGATTACAGCAGGAATGTCATTATTATTTAAAGAAAATGGCATTACAGTTTTGGTAAGCAGGCCATTATATTTCCTATGAGGCAAATATTTTATTATCCTGGTATAATTTTAAATTTATATTCTACTTTTTCAGGGATTTTGCCTTTGTTTTGATTTTCTCTCTAAATTTAACTTTAAAAGTAAATATTATAACATAAGGGAGTTAAGTGTTAATCATTTTATTCTAAGATCAGTAGTGACATTGTTTACAATAATATTATTTTTATATATGCGATGGAATATTATGGGAGCTTCTAAGCCTATATTCAGTAAAACTGACAATCCAGCTGCATTTTCAAATGATATTTTCACAAGAGTAAGTTATTTACGATTATTATTGTTTATTGTTGCACTTCAAGGTGATTTTAATTATCCCATATGTTTCAGATTTTTACATATAGTTATTTATACTTTTTAAATTCTCTATTACTTATTTGGCCACAATGGCTATGCTATGATTGGTCCATGGGTTGTATACCTCTCGTAAATAATATTTTGGATTACCGGATAATCATGTCGGCATTGCCATATATATTTGTTCTGCTTGTTATTAGAGCAGTTATTAAAGTTAAAAATAAGAATTTGTCGAAAAGGTATGAAATATTTATTAACATTTTAAATCATTGGTATAATAAATATAATTATTACTTTAATATAAATTCCTTTTCAGACATTTTTTAGTAGCATTGTTACTAACAGCATTTCCATTCTTGCCTGCTTCCAATATATTTTACCCAGTTGGGTTTGTAATTGCCGAGAGGATCCTATACATCCCTTCAGCAGGTTACTGTCTTTTTGTAACAATTGGATTTAATAAACTAATCAAAAGAAAGAACATGTATAAGGTAATGTATTCTTTATTTTTTCCTATCCATACATACACAGATAGTAATTTTACACATAGCCATACCTGCTATGTGTAAAATGACTATCTGTATTACAAACAAATTTATTAATAAAATAATTATGTATAAAAAACCTGACTGCAAATGTGACTAAAAAGGGGAAAACAAGCTTTGCATATATTTTAATCAATTGCAGGCGAGAAAAAACACTCTACGAGACATTGTTGTATCTTCCAATTTGTCCCGCCCGCAATTATTTAACATATAGACAAAGCTTGTT
>JADGIL010028780.1:0-10448 GCA_020352625.1 Cactoblastis cactorum | reverse complement strand
TACATCTATATACTTTCTCACAACAGCTGTTTACGTATTCGTCCAATTTCGGAGCACCTCGTCTCGATTCGTGCCAAACACCGAGCCGAAGTCTGCCGAACTGAACCGACGATACACGGCTCGTCTTAGGTTTTTTCGTTACGGAATTTTTACATTCGGTCCCCGCGCTTAGAGCCTCAGATAAAAGTTATGCAATAGCTTAATAAATATTTTAATTACTTTTCATAAAGTAATATTTTTTTCTATTATTTTCCAATCTGTTATTATTACAAAATAGTATAAAGACAATAAAAAGGTAAATATTGCCCAATTATGAGACAACCAGTTATGAGTAGGTGTGAAATCGAAAATTCGCGTCAGCAACCACATCGGCTCTTCAAATAGATTCATGACGTTTCCACGCATAACGTACTCCGGCTGATACCACATTTGTACAGGCTCGATATTTAGGTGCGGTTTTATAGTTAACACACGAAGCTAATGCTATTAAAGTGAAATGCGAAACAAATGAACACATTAGACATATATATTTGTAGGGATTTTGATACTGGCTACTTAGTTAAATCTTCCTATCTAACATTCAGTTGTCTCTTTTACACATTTTTATCCATATAAATATCTTGCCGGTTGGGTAAATATGGTAAAAATTAATCAGGTCCGCCCGCTATTTCGTTTTTTATTTATGACCCATATTAACCTAAAGAAATGAATACCTGCCAGTATTTTAACTAATAGTATGTACACACATTTTATTTTAAGTCTCTTTAATTATTTATTTCAAGTCTATTAATAGGTACTAATGACATCTAGTTATGAGACAATCGCGTATAGGTTTGAAATCGAAAATTTGCATTTTAAAACATTTATTCATTAGCACTGCACATGCATTGTACTATGATGACAATGTACTTAGTTATAAATTTCGTGTCGTACATAATGTACTCCGACTGATACAATTTTTTTACTGGCTCAGTATTTCGATTTGCAATTTTCGTGTAAATATTTTATTAAACACTTTGCTCGTTAACTTAAATTTTCCTACAAACACTCACTCATCACTCTTGTTGCGTCATGTGTAAAGAAGTACAAGACTGCTGCTAATCCTTTTAAAATTATATTAGACTAAATTTTGCCCGTGACTTCGCTCGCTTGGGTGGTCTGCCACTTAGAACTATTTAAAACAAACAATCATACGGTACATCATCTTTGATTAACTCTAATGGTTAAGGCAGCGTTCGCCAGGATAACTCCCAGAGGGCAAATTTTTACCCAACTTTATTATCATTACAAAATGTAGCCTACATGTAATATTATATTCTGATGTGTAAGCTATATACTGTAATATTTCATCCAAATCAGGAACCATAACCCCACAGGAATGTGGGACTTGATCCCACTAAACCCACATGGAACGAAAAATCAAACGTTGGTTTCACCTTGATCGCTACTTAGCACATGAGATATTCACAATAGTAGTTACACGCGAACGACGTCGCGAGCATAAGCTAGTGTTATGTGTAAAGAAGATATACGGGATTGTTACTGATCCTGTAATTTATGTGTAATCTAATACGATAGACTCGTAAAGGCGGCTGATGAATGACGTTGGATATCGAACTAATGCAAACAAAGTCACGGGAAGAAGATAGTATACGTGTTTAGCTAAAAACTTTACGTGATAAACTCAATTTGTACTTTATCAGTTAAAAATCAATTTATCATACATAATTTAGCTTCAGTGTGGATAATCCAGAAGTTTACAATATGCTAAAAGTTACAAATTCGGCTAAATATATCTAACAATTTGCTACTTAGTTCAAGTTTATTACAAACACCCATTTATATTCATTGTATTAACATAATAAAGCATATTGTTAAAATACCTTAGCTTTCGAACGTTGAACTAACTCTAGCTTTCCTACTAGATTAATTAAAAACAAGGCACCACATTTCCTGCTTATAATTTGCTAATAGTTTCCTCGAGTTAGTAGAATAAATGATTTATTGTACTATTACATATATAATAATATTGGTAAATTATATTTAACACATTTATAATAGTTTTTCTTTTTATCAAAGATACAGGAAAATTTCGAATGTCGTGTTGCAACGAATGCTAAAAATTCAGCTGTATCAATCTCTCTTGCTACAAGCTAAACGCTTCCTTCAAACGCCCACTTAGCTATCAAGTTCCTCAACTAACTTCCCATTGTAAAGAAGATATACAAGACTGCTACTGATCCCTGTAATTTATATGTGTTAGATAATACGATACAGACTCGTTAAGGCGGCTGATGAATACCTACGGATATCTGACGGATGTCGGAAGGTTTTACGATGCAGTAAAACGGCTATGATTCTCAACCCCCCCACTATCAAATATCAACAGAAACAGTATTATTGTTGATTGCGTGGCCCGTTTGAAGAGATTCTGCTGTTGTTTTTTGAGTAGATTTTTTTGCAACTTTCAGCTTTCAGATTATGTTAGAATAAAATTGTCAATTATTTTATAATTTTGTATTACTTCTATTGGAATTGTTGGATTTTATGTAGCTTATTTTACCAGTAACATAAACTGATTCAAAAATGTTAGCATCCGTAAATTCTATAAGGATGACGAGGTCATGAAAGGATCACAGAACAGTAAAGCCTATGAGCTCAACAGGAGATTCAGTAGATCCATAATTATACCTATATAATTATATAAATAACCAATTTTTGCGTATGAAACTATGATTCTAATAAACATTAAACTTATAAGACGTCGTTTACGTCAGGCAGGTTCAAAGAACCAAATGTATGAATAGTGAATGGATTATGAAACAATAATGTCAAGGCGAGACTAGTTTCATTCAATTGAAACACAAATTATTGTTTGTGCTGTCAATAAATTATACACTTACATTGAACCACCATTAGCTAAGTATTTTTTGTAGAATGTACCTATGTACATATAAGTATAATTTAAATATAATTTCTAGCTGAATGAAATATAAAAAAATTAGAGTGTTTGTCTGTCATTTCAAAACTACTCCAAAAGTGTACTTAATTATTAGCGTTATTAAACCATTTAATATTTTTTGTGTGTCTTACATATTCTTGAATCTTCGAAATGGCTTATCCGATTGTAATGGGATTTTCACTGCAGGGTCAAAAAAGTTACAGATTTAGTTAAACAAAAGGTACTTGTTATAATTTTGTCCCGTTAATATTTCGGGTTCTTTTGTGATATAAAAAAAAAGCTTATGAAATGACCTCACTGAGAACCCTAGAAAGCATGGACGAAGTCTCGGGCATGAAGTTGTTATAATTATATTAAACTCAATAACTTACACATGCTCATAGGTAGTTCGATAAAAATATTTTCCTGTAATTAATACTTATATTGTATCTATCACTCAATGAACCCATTCATCGACGCATAATTATTAATTTCAAGCAGAAATTATGAAGATGTTTTATGTTTATTATGTACGTACGTACATATGTATGTATCTGTCTATTTGTATTTATGTCATTGGCTTATATTAGAAGAATACTAAATAATGTGTTTACGAATTTTCTAATAAATAAAATAGTCAATTTGGACTCATATACATATGTCAGTCAAAAAATTATATTAAAACTAGCTGACAGTTAAGCCCTGTTTACAAGGGCTCAGTAACTGGTGGTCATTGAAGGAAAGTTACTGTTTTGACAGCTACTGGATCTATGAAAACAGCTACTAAGTCCAAGTGAACTTTGTTCACACGGCCCAGAAGCTAACTATCCTTCACTGGTAGCCAGCTACTGGGCCTGTGACAACTAAGCTTCATGTCAATCAACTGACAAATATGTACGTAAAAAATACTCTTACATAAAAAAACTTAGTACTATAAACTTTACAGTATATTCATGATGAAGTACACGTCACATCGAAGTAATGAAGGAACGGAGTAAAGCGATTTCAAACACCCGAAACTTCATTCATGTACATACATAATTAAATTGTTTGAAGTCCTGTCAGCATCATAACCTATCCTCTTCATGTGATTAACCGGATTTGGATCAATAAGGCCGGTACAGAATATTTTTTGTCGAGAATAATCACTACACAGTATTAAACAAAGTCGCTTTCCGCTGTCTGTGTTTTATACTTGTTTAGATCTTTCAAACTACGTAACTGCTTTTTAGTATGTGGGTTTTCTTATAGATAGGGGGATTCACAAGGAAGGGAAGAACTTATTTGCAATATGTTTTTTGAGAACAAGTACTTAGTACCCATTTAGCAAAACTAAAAAAATACATCTTGGTGGAAAAGGTGCTGAATCTTAAAGTGAAAGTAAGTACAGAGGAAGGCGAAAAATAAAGTGTGGGGTAGAATGACATGACACTAAAAACACGCCGTAAGGAATTCTTCTTCTTGATGTGCCTCTCCATTACTAGAGGTTGGCCGTCAGCTTCGCAAATTCCTCTCTGTCCGTCGCTAAGCGAAATAGTACTTCAACTTTGTTGATACCAGTCCACTCCCGTATGTTTCTCAGCCATGATTTTTGCGTCTACTAGCACGTCTTTTTCCTTCTATTTCTTCCTATGTCACTCTTCAGCCCTTCAACTATCTCCACATAAAAAAAAATTACACTTATGATTCGTTCTGTTTGGACATGAAATACATAAAAAAACATACACACTTTCTCATTTATATTATAGTGTGGATTATCAATTTTCGTTTAGCAATGTAATGGGGAAAATGTGTATTGGCCTAACTCAAACCATAGTTTCAAAGGATTCCGTATCTGACTTAAGTTTCGCGCATTATTTAATATGTTTAGGTAAGTGTTAGTTAACTTAGATTGTTATTAACACAATCTGGTCAAAGTTCCGGGAAAGTCGAGTCCGTATATTATAGTGAATTGTTGTTTTTACTTCATCTCGCGAACTTACTGAAAGTAAGGCTTTGTAACTTTTTAAGTTGTTTAAGATAAGTACATTTATATTATGTTTTAGTGAGATCAAACAGGATTACTATTTCATTTTTATTTTTTTGTTTAATAAAACCTATTAGAATAAACCATTATTTAAAAAAAACGTTGATGAATGTAACGAAATTTATTATGTCAATAGAATAACTTGAAATATAAAGTAGTAAAAGTCACTCAAAAACGAACCTGAATATATTCTAAATAATGCAAAAAACTAACTTAAAAAATAAGAAGAAATATTCCTCAAAATAAAATAGTTAAAAATAGGTTTCACAGCAAGGAGCTGTCTTATGATAATTATGTACGATTCTTACAATAAGATTAGAATGTTACTCTTGTTGCTTGGATAAGTGATAAAAAAAAGCATACAGACGTTTTTGACAAGACATGAAATTAACTAACGTGCGTGATATATTTAAAAAGGTGTTGAAGAGTGAGAACTGTAATGATCAGGAATCGTTGCCAACTTTTAAAATATTTGTATTTAGATAATGATAACACGTGTTTTTTGTCAAAACCAGTAAACTTTTAAATCTCACAAATTATTTCTTTAACGCCATTCGCGAGATTATAAATACAGTATGACGTCGTTATTTCTTACGGGGTAGAAAGAGCCAAGAGCCATGAGAATCAAAGATCACGAGATCACGCTTAGCAGAATGGTAAGCTTATTAGTGGAACTAAGAGTCGGACATAGAGACAGGTTTCTAGTCTATGCCTATGTAGAGTTTTACGTATATTTTTCCGTAAAACTGGAAATTAGTAAATTATTCAAGAAACATATTTATTTATTGTTTAAGTTTTATGAATGTAATGTGTTCGGCTCGGTTCTTGCAAACCAAAAATAGTTTTATGTTATCTAATTTTAAGACTTTTATGAGGATAATTATATAATTAAAATAAAAAGAACATGATTTAATTGAAGTTATCATAATACTAGATAATTTTCAGATAAAATAAATTGGGTTACACCTCTACATGTTTGCTAACAAATAAATATTGTAAACAAACTGTTGGAGTAAGTTAAATATTTACGAATCTGTGTGATTGCGACAGAAAATAATTGAGTTATCTATTTTGATACAGTTAGTTTAACTAAACGACTATGAAAACCAGAGAAGCGCCGCTGCGGTCATTTGAAGAACTAATCTAGTTTTCATACAAAATTGACGATTATGATAACCATAACGAGAACGTTATTTTTTGTGCTAAGTGTAGAGATCTAATAAAAACCAAAAGTTTTATATCGGTGATTTAACAATACACGTTAATTAAGTGGAACGAACTGCCTGCAGCGGTATTTCCGAACTGATACGATATTGGAACCTTCAAGAAAAAAGCGTACAAATCCCTTAAAGGCCGGCAACGCTCCTGTGACCCCCCGGGTGTTGCGGATGTCTATGGGCGGCGGTGATTACTTAACATCACGTGAGCCGCTTGCATGTTTGCCTTACTCTGCCAAAAAAAACCTTAGTTGGTAAAAAAAATTCCCTTTGAGAGCTTTCTTGGTATACGCTGCCTAATCCATTGGACCTATATATACTAAGATGATTGTTTTTCTTGAATAGTTCTAAGTGGTAGACCAAATTCCACGAGAGTGAAATCGTGGGCAAAAGTTAGCAAAGTATATATTTATTATAACATGGATAAAATTCATCGTCATTACCCGAGCATATGTCTAGGCCCAGTTACATCTTCGCCGATAATGCCTCAGAGCCCGGGGCAGCTAACTAATCTAGTTGATTTGGTCTAACTAACTACTGTCTAACCGCTGCTACCCAAAGAGTTAACTAGAACTAATCTAAAGAAAGATTTAGACAAAGGCCAGATGCCGTTTGAGACTACGATTTACGTACGGTCAACAGCACAATAACCTATGTAAAATTGAAAATTCACCACTGTTACCGGAGTAAAGAGACGCGTAATGTAACTGTACGAATGTGACTGTAACGCGTAAGACTGCGACGCGTAATGTGACTGTACGAAGACGTAACTTTCTTTTCGGTAAGTGATTTACTTACCGAAATTTCTTAATTACTTACATATCTACTCTTACAGACTTGTAGAATATAAAACATTTCTGTATACCTATATTTATAAGAATCTTCTCAGAAACGAACTAAAAATATTCAAACAGTTTTATTCATTGTATACATAATAAAGTAAAGACGTCGTTTACTTATTTATATGCTAGATTTACCGAATTAAATAATACAAATATGCTATTATGTTGACCTCGTACATTTGTTTCTGGACTTAAATGTATAAAGTAAAATATTGTTTTCAGGAAACCTTTCGAAATACCTCAGTATGATATGATAAATTTCCAAATTACGTCAAAGTACAATACTAATTATTTGTACATTTATAAATACGACTATGTAATTATCTTTAGTAATAATACGAGTTAATTAAGTATGTGCGCTGTTTTTAACGCATAACTTACTTAAATAATAACGTAAGGATTTTTAATAACTTAACGTTTCATAAAAACTGTGCAGTTAATTATAAAACATTTTATATGATTTTAGTACTTAACTGTTAATACTTAGTCATTATTTTATCGAAAAATAAATATGTTATTATACCAACTGCAAAACAACAAATTATATTTGTTTTATTGTTGTTCTAATCTCAGAAAATACTGATTTGAACTTCCATTTATCGAGGAAGGCCATGTGCAATTTTTATTCCATAATTTAAACATAGCAGGTGAAACCGCGGTCCTGCTGCTAGTCTAATGAAAAAGATAAATAAAGTTAGAAGAAGACTCATATAACTTTGTAGATGTACATTGCGCGTGTTTAAGGCGCGGGACAAACATTGGCGGATCCTTGGCTCGTAATGGATGTTTGCTACATGACAAAGTTTGCCTAAAGTCTACTGGACTTCACACTTGCCGAAGTGCAAAGTTTTAAGACCATGTAAACTTGACGAGATGTTTAAGTGTGTAATCGTAAAGTAAAGAGTTTACATACAGACAGCATTAATAAACTGTCTATATTTAAGCTAATGGTAACCTCTGATTATTTCAGTTAGATGTTCTGTGAGTTATTTATTCTGTATTCAGAAAAACATGTTCCATTAGCTTTTGTCTGCGATTTCGCTCGCGAATTTGGTCTGTAGCCTATATGTTATTCTGGCGTTCAATAGATTTTTCGTGAAAGAATAAGTAAACTTTCGCATTTATACATTAGTATATCAGTTTTAAATTCTGTCAATTAATGATTAACAAAATATAACAGTCAACGTCGACAAAACACACAGACAGATGGACAACAAAATGGCCCTTTCTATATGGGTTCCGATTTTTTCCTTTGAAGTACAAAACCTGAAAAGAAATAATAATATTTGTACAGTTACAATTATTCAAACAACTTTCTAATAAATTTAACAAAAATCCTCCATTATTATTGTAATACGTAAACTCTGTACATTTTACATTAATTACAAACTCCATTTTGGACCTAATAAAGGTAAAATTTTGAGCATGATCGCTTTCTCAAATCACTTCATACTTTCCTTTAATTAAAACGGCAATTTGCCCATCGGGAACACTTTTCCAAGAAACTGTGTATAAAATCTTAATATCCGAAGTTATAATGATCTAAAACTTGATTTGCTTTGTACATTGATTATGAGAAAAACCTTGATACACGATTTGTTAAGTCTAGTAGCTAAGATTTAATAACAGTCTGCAATGAAGCTTAAAAAGAGGGTTGTATTTTTGCCGCTACTTATACTTGGATATATGTATATGTACCAATGTGGATCTTCGATGCTGGTCTGGGTGCGAAAGAAAAACGTAGAATGAACAAGTGTAATTCACGGCTAACTCACGTTAATTTTAGTCGGTAACGCCGACGACCGTTTCGACCTATTCAGAAGGCCATCTTCAGGGCGAGCACTAGGAACGTCGCGGCGCGGCTGTTCCTTGTGCACTCAAATTAACGTGAGTTAGCCGTGTAATACACTAGTTATGTCTTCTCGCGTAACTTTCAATGATATAAATGAACAAGCTGCTACTTCTCCCGCGCAGCATGATCGGCAGTGATGTGTTAACTAGGAGATTTGGCGGGGTTACTGTTTTTTTCAGATCGTCTACCGTCTGACTTCCACAACCCAAAGGGTAAACCAAAACCAATTATAGAATAAGTTTATACAAACGCTAGATGGCGTAACGAACGTTAATAATTCTGTTACTTTTAACCATTAGTCATTTCCACAGTAGAGTTATTAATACCGCGATGTTGACGCGTTGTATTAAAATTGAAATCATAAATTCAAGTCACGGCTTTAAATAATAAACAGTCACGTGTTAAGAAGGGCTCCATATGCTAAGGGTTGAAGGTTTATGTAAATGCGGCTTAAGGGTTAAAACATGTTTAATAAGTAGGGTTAATGTTACTTTATGATAGTGGTGGATTTTCGAGTATTTTTAGGCTATAGGCAAAAGTGAGACCTTTAAGTTTTTCCAAAAATTATTGTATTTAAACATTTATATGAAAAATACTTCCAAGCTAGTCTGGAAGCGATCTCTTTCAGCGAAGATTGTAAAAGTCAATCAAGGGAAAAGAGTTGAAACAGGACCTTTAAGTTCTAACGATATTAAAATTCATCTAAATCATTTTAATATTTTTACACACAAATACATAAATAAACATACATACTTACAATATATAGTTTTTAATATTAGTGGTAATAATTATGAACAACAGCTTATTTTATGAATTAAGTAATCTTATGAAATACTAGCTTTTCCCCGCAGCTTTACTTTAGTGGAATTTGGTCTGTAGCTGATATGTTATTCTGATGTATAACCTGTATTTATATAAAAATTCATCCAAATCCGTCGAATATTTTTGTTTTATGAAAGAGAACAAACAAAAATACATCCTCACGAACTTTATAATATTAGTAGGACTAGCAAGATATTTCTTCAGAAACCATTTATTAAATTAAGGTCTAGGCAGTTTGACCCAAACGACAGTGTGACACGTAATCCAATCCTCCTAGGGTGGGTTGTTTAAGAGTTCAAATTATCACACACCTTTTTACCTAAAAAAATAAGTGTGCAGCGGAGCGCAAAGGGACCCTTTTGTAATAGATGATTCTGTTAACGTATCGTTGGATGTAGGTTTTGGGTACCATAGTGTTATTATTGAACCCTAGAGAAAGGACAACGGTCGACAATTGAAATAAAATGTAAATACTAGCTGTGGAGCATAGACTAAGTATATTATAGAACGCTGTTTTATAAAGAGATTTTTACACAGAAATTATCGTATATTACCAATGAGTTTTCCATGTTATATTGAATTGTAAATCTTGACACTGATACTAGAATTATGTTATTATATTATCTGCATTAAGGTAAAAGCACTAATGCTAGACACTTTAAGGAGAAATCAAACTTCATTTTTAAAAATCTAATGTATTTAGCGGAGAATGACAGTAACATCTTTTTTTACTATTAAAGCAACATTT
>JADGIL010028779.1:2228-13733 GCA_020352625.1 Cactoblastis cactorum | reverse complement strand
AGTGACATCTGTATTTTATGCGTTGCATGATAATTGCATTCTTATTTGTGTACTAGCTAATGCCCGCGACTTCGTTCGCGTAGATTACTTAGTACTACTATGCGTAATATCTTGTCAGTTCGGTCTCAATGAATTATATTCCTCGGGAACCGTACATTTTTCGAGATAAAAAGTAGCCTATCTTTTATTCTAAGTCATAGTCCACCGCTGTGCCAAATCTCATCCAGATCTATTCGATAGTTATTGTGTGATGCGCGTACAAACATACAGACAGACAAAAATTCTAAAAACAATGGTTTTGGCTTCTATCGGCCTTCTGTATCTGATATTGTCTTTTAAGATCGTTTAGTAAATTACCTTAAGTACTTAAAATACTTTCTACCTCAATTGAATTGCTATATACTGAAACGTGGGTTGATTGGGTACGGACTACTTTCAGCTTCTCATATGGAACATGGTCTACGCTAATACGACATCGGAATCTTCAAGAAAAGAGCGTTTAAATCCCTGAAAAGCCGGCAACGCTTCTGTGACCCGTCAAGTGTTGCAGGTGTTTATGGGCGGCGGTGATCACTTAACATCACGTGACCTGCTGCTCCCTCTTTCATAAAAAAAATTATAAGCAAAAAATATACAAGTTGACGTGGACCTGGGCGGAAAATCAAAATCAAAAACTTTTTTATTAAAGAAGGCCAAATGTTGGCACTTTTGAATCGTCATCATACTATTTATTGTTGATTGCAAAGCTATAATATATCAGCGTTTCGGAATGACTACTACTGAGAAGAACACGCCGAAAGAAACTCAGCTTAAATTGATTTGGGAATGACATCTCTACCGCGTACCCTTAAAAAGTGGACACGTTAAGCTACCCCATGGATACCAGAAGGGAGTAGGCGTAGGGGCAGACCGCAAACGTTGACGTTTTCTAGATTCTAGCATACGGTTGCTCTAAATTGAAGTCTGTAGGTGAAAGGGCAGGCCTTTTCCCAACAGTAGGAAACTTCAAAGTGCTAAATTAAAAAAATAAGTAATGTTCTGAAGAAAATAAATAAATAACAATATCCTACAAAAATAATTACTTAACTAAAAGTGATGAAATCCCCAGTGAATAGTCTCACGTATTTCTTTTCCCAACAAACTGGCTCGCCTCCACATCTGTTGGCAATATCCCGACTTAAACCCGGACGATGACTGTTTGTTTAACATACAATATTTATGGCGCCAATTAACAGCGGCTTATTAACCCAACGATGAATTTATACCACAAAATTACAGTTACCGTCACTGACGAACTATCTCAGTAGAAACTACCGAAATTAAACTCATTTTCGGAAATAACTAAACTTCGATAGACAAAAATCTTAGTTTATTATTGTGTGTTGTTTTTATATCATTGAAAGTCACGCGAGAAGACATAATTAGTCTCTGTGCACAAGGAACAGCCGCGCAACGACGTTCCTAGTACTCGCCCTGAAGATGGCCTTCTGAATAGGTCGAAACGGTCGTCGGCGTTACTGACTAAAAATTAACGTGAGTATAGCCGTGCAAAGACACTAAGTGTGTTGTTTTGTTTTATTTGTTGTTTAGGTATACATAACAGGTTACAATTGAAGCATAATTTAGATATAAACAATAAATAAATAACTTAAAAAAAACTACGATCTAAACTGAAAACCATAACGTGCACGTACAGTATGACAATTATTGTAAACACTGTTTATGCAACATATGTATGTCTATGTATAAGATATTGACTTACAACGTTAATTCTGTCTATTGTTGTACTAAAGTTTAGTTTAGTAAACGGTAATCATTTAAATTGTTCTTTAATACTAAAATATATAGATTAGAAGTACCCTTAACCGACGAGCGGGTTGAAAAGATTGATGAATATGGAGGAAGCGAAGAAAGTATGTCTGGACCGCAGTAAGTGGAAGAATGTAGTCTTTGCCTACCCCTATGAGAAAAAGGCGTGATCATATGTATGTAGATTAAGTGGATTAAATTCGAATAAATAAATAATTATCATTATAAACAAGTATTTTGCATCACGCATCATTGTTAAATAAGTACCTACTTATTTACGATCTTAAAGACAATATTTGAAAAATACAAAATCAGGTTTTTCCAACATGCATATTGTGTGTTCTGTTTGTGTTAATAGAGAAAAATTACCTGGTAGGTATTGATGCTAGTCGAAAAATTAAATTTGGCACTGTTCTCGTTGCACGGATAGTCCTCCAAGTCCATAATTTGACACATTTACAAAATATTTGTATTTCATTTTCGTTAATTTTAGCCTAGCGCGCGAGATCTCGGTCGGCCATTTTTAAAGCAACTGACATTAGGTTAAAATTATGAAAGAAACGAGGGTATATGAATATGCTGGTCTAACGGATACGTCTGTCTTAAGTAGTGACATTGACATTTGACAAATAACAATATTTATAATTCCTTATTTTAATCAAATCAAAATCAAATTAAAATATTTATTTAGAAATTAGACCTTCACAGGCACTTTTTCACGTCACCAATCATTAAATATTTAAATCACATTCAAGCTATAAACTACCATATACCATAAACTACCTAATATTTATATAAAATAAACACACAAAAAGATAAATTAGTTTTTTTTTTAAATGACAGAGGGAGGCAAACGAGCAGGCGGGTCACGTGATGTTAACTAATCACCGTCGCCCATAGACACCTGCTACACCCGGGGGTCACAGAATCGTTGCCAGCCTTTAAGGGATTTATACGCTATTTTCTTGAAGGTTCCGATGTCGTATTGGTCCGGTAATACCGCTGCAGGCAGTTAGTTCCACAGTGTGGTCATACGTGGTATAAAGTTTCTAAGTTAGGCAAAATTAGTAATGCTTCAGATATATTTTGTCTACCGACTTTTTTATCCGTGACTCTGTCTTATTTATTGTGATAACAGTTTGACTCAGTATTTTTAACGTGAAATCTGTAACGCGTAATTTCCACTTTGTTGATATTTAGTTTTTATGACTCCCTGTTACTGAAGGCTTTTATAAACAATTCAGACTACATTATGTAGTCTCGTAAATATGGATGGGTTACGGTAATGGTAATGAATTGGTGTTAAGATTACTTTTGTTTTAACCCTGAAAATATAAATCTACTTTTTTATGTAAGAGAGAGGCAAATGAGCAGGCGGGTCATGTGATGTTAGTGATCACCGCCGCCCATAGACAACTGCAACACCCGCGGGGTCACAGTAGCGTTGCGGCATATAAAAAAGAAGTTGGGCCTCCGGCTCTCCCACTCACCGGACGGAGCATAGCGGTTGTTAGCTGCCATTCAGACGTCGGTCTTCTGTGGGAGTGTGGTACTGCCCCGGAAGAGCCGGCCCATCCATGCTGCAGGCTAAAAAATCATGCAGCAGGCTCATTCTACTATGAAAACTACTTTCGATGTTTATCTCAGTAAGCGTGTGTTTTCAAGTATTTAGACTATTCTATGGAGTACAAGCACTATTTTATTCTATGGTTATCATCATTGCTTGAATAAATTTTATTAGGCGCTAGAAAAAACATAACTTTCTTACATTATTGTACACTAGCTGTATACCCGCGACTTCGTCAGCGTAGAATTTATTAGATGTAGAATCTTGTATTAGTATATACAAACCTCCGTGGTTTTCATGTAATTCATTACACGTATCTATTTGTATCTCTGATGTAAATGGAAATAAATAAATAAATAATAATAATCCGGTAGTTTAGCCATAAAAGCGGAAGAGACATGATTTACATACAAAATTTTACCCTCCACATTTTAGAATATTGGGGGGTCTATTTTAGAAAAAAAGTAGTTTATGTTTGAACGCGGGTTTTTAACTACTTATATTCATACCAAATTTCATTTAAATGATCCAGCGGTTTTGCTGTGAAAGCGATACAGACAAACAGACTTTCGCATTTATAGTATGAATAATATTGTCATAGAAGCCATACTGTCAAGCAGGAAAATAAATAGTGTATATTATATATATTGTTATCTATTATAGAAAAATACATCAGTTGAATTTGTTGCGCGACTTTTCCCCCAATTGCGCTATTCCATACTAATATAAACTTGTAATTTTGATTATTTGTTTGTTTGTAGGCTAAACTTCGGAAATACTGAACCGAACATGAAAACTGTTACAGAATCGGAAAGCTACACTATTTAGGTGTATAGGCTATATTTTAACGCGCAACGAAGTGGGCACGTGTCGGCTAGTTTATAAATAAATTATTAACAATTGAAATTTTAGCTGTGACGTATCGAAAGTAATAAAAACTAATAAAACAATCCTATAAACTAGAATATATTTTGACCGCATTTGACCAATTTGAATTACTTAATAAAGAAGTATTTTAAGTTAATTCTATATTTCCTAAGTGAAGAATCTGTTTCAATATTGTATGCATAAGTAATGTTTTAGAAATAAAAGCTAATAAGAACGGTCAATTTAATCTATTAAGACCCAACATCACGTCTATTCCAGAAGAAACAGTAATTTGAGTCAACCCCACTATCTAAACAATACAAAATAACACTATCCAGTAATCTAAGACCCGAACTATGCCCCGAAGGCATTAAGCAATACACTGTCTAACTTAAAGCCTGTATCAGATATAGGGTGCTCCTTATCTTGGCTGTAAACACCGATGTTTATGCCCCACTTCCCGCCGTCACCCTGTATAATCGGTGCTTTGTAACGATTACTTCCTTTTTACGACGGGGGTCTTTTTGTGAGCTAAGCAACATTTTGAAGAGGAATATTAGGGTGATAAAAAGGCTACATTTTTGCCTTACCCTATCACCAAAAAAAAATAGCAAGCGTAAACACTATACTTCTAAGCCTAAGTGGTCGTTCCAAAATACTGGTAGTCTGTAGCGAGATTAATATATACATGTTTAATAAATATTGTTAAAAAGTGCCTTTTAAGGTCTAATCTTATCTTAAGGTCTAATTTCTGAATAAATATTTTGATTTTGCCAAAAAAAAGCCTAGTTAAGAGAGTGGAAAAATATCATTATGATTAAGTTTGTAAAAGAATTAAATATCTTTTAGACGGCTCCCTGGATTTTACGTCGTGGACACAATTTTTTTTTTATTATATTTCTTTTAACTTCGCCAAATACCCGTAAACTAAACAGACACGATTCTTCGTTATATTCTCAAACAGAACATTAAATTACATGTTTAAACTATTAGCGGAGTAACAGACGATGTTTACACGCGGCGGAACATTCTAATGAGCGCGGCCAATCACCGTCAGTCTGTCTGTATATCTGTCCACACACGGTATGTCTTCGTCTAATGGATAAAATGGTTTGTTCCCGTTGTGGCCATGAATTGATTTAGAATATTTGTATGCCAGCCAACCAATTTATATATTTTCTTATATGTATTCTATGATTTTTTTTTGTGGTATGGAGCTACTATTTGTAATGATGTGGAGCCTGCTGCTTGCTTTGTTAGCCTGCAGCATGAACGTGCCGGCTCGTCCGGGGAAGTAACACATTCCCACAGAAGACCGACGCCTGAATAGCCAGCCGCCATGCTCCGTCCGGTGAGTGGGAGAGCCGGAGGCCCAACTTCTCCGCCCTATTTTTTTATAAGCCGGCAACGCTTCTGTAACACCGCGGGTGTTACAGTTGTCTATGGACGGCGGTGATTACTTAACATCACGTGACCCGCCTGCTCGTTTGCCTCCCTTTTTCATAAATAAGAGGAAAAAAGTGGTGAAATGAAGAAAACACCGACGAAAGCTGAAAGAAAAATTTATCACGTTCAGAATTAACCTTTTAATAAAGTGAGGTGTTTATTTTGGAGTAAAAACAAAGTGCTTTTGGATGGTTTGTCTATATAAACAAAGAGTTAAATTGTCAGTCTGCAGCCTCGCAACTAAACTGTTGTTGTATTTTTCCTTTACAACTTCAATTCTTTTTAGAAAGTAACATGTTTCTTTTTTCTTTTTTATGTCACGTAAATTATGACGTATTTTGATATAATTTGTATATGTAGCGACCAGCCCCGGCTTTGCATGGGTTTAAAAACCTTCCTTTTGAATCACCCTATATGTTAAAAAACCGCATCAAAATCGGTTGCGTAGTTTTAAAGATCTAAGCAAACAGGGGAGACAGCAGAAAGCGACTTTGTTTCATGCTATGTAGTGATGTCCGTAGTGTTGCTGGATTCCACAGGATGCGGCGACCGCTTTCCATTAGGTAGGCCGCTTGACTATTTACCTAAGTAAAAACGATTTATCTCTATACTTACATCTTTTATTTTATGTCAGAGGGAGGCAAACGAGCAGGCGGATCACGAGATGTTAAGTGATCACCGCCGCCCATAGACAACTGCAATACCCACGGGGTTGCAGAAGCGTTGCCGGCCTATAAAAACTTTTGGAGAAGTTGGGCCTCCGGCTCTCCCACTCACCGGACGGAGCATGGCGGCTGATAGCCACCATTCAGGCGTCGGTCTTCTGTGGGAGTGTGGTACTTCCCTGGACGCGCCGGCCCATTCATGCTGCAGGCAAACAAAACAAGCAGCAGGCTCCACACCACTACAAGTAGTGGTTCCATACCACTAAAAAGTAGTGGCTCCATACCACAACAACATCTATCATCAATCCTTTTCGTACTTAAATTAGTATTCATATCAACACATCTCTACCACGTATAAATAAGATAGCATCTAAAATCCCTAAAAGTGGGTATCGTCGGCCACACAAGTGTTAAAATAAACACAAAACATCCGTCAGCAGCCGCGACGCCACGTTAATCTAATCTGACGATGCGTGCGACGTTCAAAGGCAGCGGCGATCACGGCTGCACTCGCCTGTACACGTCCTATATATACAGGGTGTAAAATATTTTAATAATATTTAATCAAATAATTGGCTCAACATTACCAGGTCCAGGTTTTATTGTCCTTCTCTTGTGACAACCCGTCAACCATAGAGCAAATGACATCATTGTTACAGGACAATTAATTTCATAGACACAAACACTATAAAGGAAGTTACTTTAAATGGGTGTTTGTTTGAAGAGTCCCAAAAAAGTGCTAACCTAACCAATAAATGATTTAACACCAGCAAAACTAATTGTTTAGCTACATACTTAGTATGTACTACAATAGTACTTACTTAGTATGTAAGAAAAATACAAAGTTGTTGGAAGCCTCGGTGTTACTCTGATCAAATGGCCTGATAAAACAACTGTCGTTACACGTAAGTACCTACATAATAATCTTAAAGAAACATAATAATCTTAAAGAAACATAATAATCTTAAAGAAACATAATAATCTTAAAGAAACACCACGTATACTTATCGTGTGTCATGCGATGGCTATCTCCAAGTCTGCAGCACCGCCACTTTAGATTAGTTCGGATTGTACTGGTAATATTAATTATAGTCAAATGTTATTTCAGTGTTACTATTTTTTAGGGTTCCGTATCCGAAAGGTAAAACGGCATACCTATTACTAAGGCTTCGCTGTCTGTCTGAATCTCTCTCAGTCGATCTGTCAACAGGCTGTATCTCATAAACCGTGCAAGCTACACAGTGAAAATTTCACAGATGATTTATTTCTGTTGCCGCTACAACAACGAATACTACAAATAAAGTAATAATTTAAGGGGGCTCCCATACAACAAACGTGAATTTTTTTGTTCGATATTGATTACGATAACAGATAGACGCTTAAATTTTTTAGAATATGTATTTATATAGTAACTTTAAAAATAAATAATTAAATAAAAATAATAATTAAGGGTAGGTCTTCTATACAAAAAACGTGATTATTTTGTAGTTTTTCATACAAAATGGTACGGAACCTTTCGTGCGCGAGTTCAACTCGCACTTGGCCTGTTTTTATTAAATAAAAACAAAATATCAGGATGAATATTGCAATTTTGCTTTAAGATGTTATTAATATTGGTCAACAGATTATTTTATTGAAATTTTTAGCAAATAGTATTGAAATTACAATGAAAAAACTATTGTAATGAAAAGAATTGATGCTAATATTAGTCCTAAAATTGTGAATAATATAGAAAAAAAAAAAGTATTTCTAGATGCTTCGAACACGCTACACTACGATTTATAACAACTAACTTGAACCATGCTTCGTCCAATAATTCAACAACAGTGGACTAAAAAATCCATGGAATAGACAAAGAACATATTTAATTTTATGATGCAACTTTTACAATCTTTTAAAAATCAACCTTGTTCGAGCTCATACACTCACACATTACTTTGAAATTAATGATACAGCGAGTACCGCGTCATTAATTTCGTAAATGACACAATTACTCAAATTATTTAACCGACAATTTATTTTTTAAATTACGTCCATTTTTCCTGCAGAAGACATCAAAGGGGCCGTCAGACGTTATCGCTAACTGACAACTGCATTTTAGTAAAAACTAGCCCGCGACGTCGTCCGCGCGTATCAAGATAAAACCAACGCTATATTTTAATTTGGTTCTTCTATAATACAACTATGAATATCGCATCCAATTTCATCCGGTAGATTTTGCGCGCGTACAAACATACAAAAATTCTAAAAAATAATCATTTTGGCTTCTATAGGCTATAAAAGGCCCCACATATTTTTTTCCTTAATATCTCATATGTACAGACATATCTCTGTAACAGTTTTCATGTATAGATAAAGATTAAAGAAATGATTAAAAGTATGAGAGTTTTTTTATGACATGTTTTATCCAAATTGATTGACATTCGCCACCATATTACCACAGCGTAAAGGTGTGTAGGGTAACTTGACTAACAGTTGACTGTACAACGAAATAAATATTTTCGTAGTGGTATGAGCCTGCTGCATGCTTTTGTAGCCTGCAGCATGAATGGGCCGCCTCGTCCGGGGCAGTACCACACTCCCACAGGAGAACGACGCCTGAATGGCGGCTATCAGACGCCATGCTCCGTCCGGTAAGTGGGAGAGCCGGAGGCCCAACTTCCCCTCTTCTCCTAATGATGCGATTACTAAACACAATATGACGTTTTCTATGTTATAAATTTTAATAAAAAATATATAAGTTTGCCTTAAATATTTCTTATCGTTTTATAATAGTGACGCTTCTTTTATAGTGCCATAAAGATATAATCTTTCTGCACGTCGGGGCAATAAATGCATTACCTAGCTTGTCAGTTAACTGATGGTTCAAAGAAGCCGCCCACACCACACTCCTGCGCCGGTTCAATATGGCGGCTGACATTTCAATTGATCAAGTTTACTTTAGTAATAACTGACAACACGCCATGAGGTTTTGTTGAAAAAGCAATACCATTATTAGATGTTAATTGTATTAGATTTAAAAAAATGTAAAAAACAATGATTAGATATTTGACTCCATTAAAAAGAACAAAATTTTGAAAATTTGGTTAAAAATAATTTTAATAGATACTAGCTGATGCCCGCGACTTCGTCCGCGTATATAATTTAGTACTGCTACAAAAAATTGTATATCCCTCGGGAACCGTACATTTTTCGGGATAAAAAGTAGCCTATCTTTTGTTCTAGGTCATCGTCCATCGCTGTGCCAAATTTCATCCAGATCCGATCGGTAGTTTTAGTGTGATGCGAGTACAAACATACAGACAGCCAGAAAAAATTCTAAAAATAATGGTTTTGGCTTCTAACGGCCCTATAAAGAGCCCCTATATATTTTTTCTTAAATATCTCCCATGTACAGACATAGCTCAGTTAAAATTTTATTATATGTATAGGTAATAGATAAAGAACTAATCAGCCAAATGTAATTTGTGCACTTCAACACGTTGCTAAAGATGTAAAATTCAACGATTCGCAGGAAATAATAAATTGACGTTACTTTGTAGTCGCTAATTAACGTGCAATAAATTTTTACCCGCAATGAGTTAAAATTTCATGTATTTAAATACCAAACACGACTCATTGCTTTTTATAGTTATTGCCATATTCTTCTTAACTATTTATCTCTTTCCTTATGAGATTAGCATTTTAAGTTCGTTGCTGTTTTATTTTTAAATAGTAAATTAGTAATTATCGTTTCATTAAAGAGCAATTTTGAGCTCATTTTGGTTGAGCGCTTCCCAGCGGTTCCCACTTTTCTTTATACATTACCAATTGTTTTACTTCTTGATTAGACAAGATGCCTCTTTTATCTTTCACTTTTCTACCTTGGTCTTCCTGGACTTAAAATAAAATAATTATATTTTTTTTGGGAGGCAAATAAGCAGGCGGGTCACAAGATGTTAAGTGATCACCGCCGCCCATAGATAACTGCAACACCCGCGGGGTTACAGAAGCGTTGCCGGCCTATAAAAAACCTCCGCCCTCCCCTGATGGGGATAAAAGTTGTGATAAAAAGTCCGGAAGAAACAAAAAAAAGAAAAACAAAAATCAAGTTCCTATACCTACTCTTTCCTCCTATTTATTATCCCACTATATTAAACAAAATTTTCCATCTTATTTACCAGTATGATCACCGTTTTCTTATCTTAGTTACATCATAATACGTAATTTAATCTACATATATTTTAGTTCTACTATTATTTTGTTTTATGATGAATAAATAAACAAATATCTAAACAATTTTTAGTTTGAACAAAAATTATCTTATTTATGTGTCGTTCCGATTCCCACAATATGCGCTCACAGTGTCTGGAAGTTTGACTGTGTTGTGTTTAACATTGGGTTTCATTGCCTTTAATAATGGTTCCCATGCAGTATAAATTCATTTGTGTGTAGTGATTAAACCGCGATAAAATCCGTTAAATTTGTTTCATTTCAATACTTGTATATAATTTTGGTGCAATAAAGAGTAATGTATTATATTGTATTCTTTAATATTTAGCCTTTGATAATGTTTTAAACATATAAGGTTTTAGTCAAAAGTAATGATGTGCTCCACAGCTTATTATTCTCAAAATTTAATTTATTTCTCCATTTGGTCTTAAACGTCAGTTTATGTAAAGTGATTACCCAAGTAAACACCAAGGCGTTAACTTGAAGCAACTGCTCGACTAGATGTCGCTTGTAGAAAAAAGGTCTATGCTTTAGGGGCGGCGGAAAAGGACATTTATGATGATGAGTAATGGTTTGATTAATTAATAATATCTCAAATTTCATAATTATATTACACGAGACTCCTAGAGGGTAGTTTAATCATTATAATGAGTTCTGTAGCCAGCCCACAAGCCTTCAGACAAAGCTTTGATGTATTGTGACGGATAATAGTGTCGGAATGTTGGTTGTGATTTAATAGTATAGGTTCAACGACGTACATATATGTATAACTAGACTCACAATCCTGATAGAAATATCCTCTAAAACACTGCTCATCGCTTATAAATGACATTAAATGAGCAGACTTCAACGAATCTCTTTTTTTTTATGTCAGAGGGAGGCAAACGAGCAGGCGGCTCACGAGATGTTAAGTGATCGCCCATATACAACTGCAACACC
>JADGIL010028778.1:460-12745 GCA_020352625.1 Cactoblastis cactorum | reverse complement strand
GTCGTTTCGAATACGTATCTCGTACTATTTATTTCTAATTAACTTAATTTTTATTCCAAGTTCCTATAGCGACATTTTGCGAAAGAGGCATTATGAGAAAGATACCTTTTACGACTAAGGGTTATTTTTCGAAAGACATTTTGGGCCTGAGCCGTCTGTAAGTGTACTTAATAAAATAAAATGGTATTGACAGATGGTCAACTGGGTTTAATTTTTGCTTTTGAGATACAGAACCATAGTAAGCTCGCGCATCCATTGGCTAGAACAGAATCTAAAAACCTAGCTGAGGCGTGGCGGCAGATATGATAGCGATAAATAGATATTTAGCCTGTCTCTATCACACATCTCGTGTGCACAAGAGACGGACGACGCATGCTGCAATCTCTATCGCCCATAAGGTGCGTAAGGGAGACAGGCAATACGTGACTGTAGCTACTGTAGCAGAAAATACGTGGTCACTTCTTTTATTCTTGAAAATTTAACTTTGATCCTTCCAGGAAAGAAGAACAATTTTACTTTTTGAACAACTCCCATGGAAATATCATGAATGTAGCGATCATGTCCATAAACATTTGAACACAATATTCTACATCCTAAAGCTGGGTATTAAGAGATTTCCCTAATATTGACTTTTCTAACATTTCAATAGTAATCAGTCAGACAGTTGTTGACTTTTTCTGTTTGTAATCTTTAAGCAGAAAGATCATGTTTTTAAACTGTCCATATATCAGCTGGTTCAATCAATCCTCCATTGAGAAAGTAAGTAAGACGAATCAATGATCTTGCCTGTCAAAATTGTTCTTAGTAACTTAGTTAACAAATATGCCTATTTTAACACTTTAATAATATGGCAAATGAAAATAACAGGTTACAGTTCAGTGGGCAGCTGGAATCAATACTGACTGGCACTAATTAGTCTAGTCCTCAAGGCCTAGAAACTATGTCACAAGGGTAGAATTTCCTAGTGCTTATTTACTGCTATCCAATATTGTATTCTACTAATTTATAACAATCTTTGAAATGAAACAAATTTAACGGATTTTATCGCGGTTTAATCACTACACACAAAGGAATTTATACTGTTTTAAGACTTTAGATTGATTTCGTCTTTCGTGAAGATGGATGCTGAAAAGTATCCGAAACGTCGGAGCTCAATAAATAGTTACACATAAAGAAATCAATCTAAAGTCTTAAAACAGTATAAATTCCTTTGTGTGTAGTGATTAAACCCTGATAGATAAAATCCGTTACATTTTGTTTCATTTCAATGTCTAATATTCACGTAAACTTAAGAAATAATTATTATAACAATCTTTAAAATCCTAATGGTGTTCTGATGGCCTTGTTGGGACACTGGTAAAGTACTGCCTCTGAACAAAGACTTCCTAGATTCGATCACCAAATCTCCAGTCAGGGAATGATCGAAAATGCTCTTTTTTCTGATTATTTCATACTAATTATAAATATGAAAGTGTGTTTGTTTGTCCAAGTTTCATGTCAAAATGGAGCACCAGATTAGTGTGATTCTTTGATGTAGAGAAAACTAGTTGAAATCCCTTAAGCGAGTGGGGAAAATTTTGTTTTGTATAATAATAAAAAATGCCAAAGAGGGCAGATCAATAGAAAGTTTTAAAGAATTGAAGTACATGTGCCAAGCAAGAATTGGTGATCACAATAAAATTAATTTTAACAATGAGCAATTACATTCTTCAATACATATAATGAAATTGTAAATGAGCTATGTCTGTACATGGGAGATATTTAAGAAAAACATATATAGGGGCTCTTTATAGGACCTATAGAAGCCAAAACAATTGTTTTTAGAATTTTTGTCTGTCTGTCTGTATGCGCATCAGACAAAAACCACCAAACAGATCTGGATGAAATTTGAAACAGCGATCAACTATGACCAATATTGAAAGATAGGCTACTTTTTAACCTGGAAATGTGTATGGTTCCAAAGGGATATAATTTATTGTACCTGAGCAAGGGGCTGACAAGATATTATCATATACATTGGTCAGAGAAAGTCGCTGGAGTTAGGTGAATAAATTTGTAAGCCAATTTTTAAAAACCCCTTAAACAGTTTCAAGCTATATTCTCTTGAGTTTTAAAATATAGTTTACAGGACGGCTTGCTGAATTAACATAACCAATAACAGGTTTTCAGGCCTAGAATTCAGTTATAGTTACAATAGAAAATAAAATTTTATTTTTCCATGTGACAATTACAGGTGAAGATTCTACCTAACTAATATTGAAAAATGCTATTCACTACTTATGAACTAGTTTCCTAAGGTGTACTAATAAAAATATGCATAGGTTAGAAAGGTACCAAAGAAATTGAGGTTAGGACATAAGAAATTATAACATTTCAAAACAGATGGTTTACTACTGTGAAACACAAAGATATTGTATCATAAAGTATTCTTATT
This sequence comes from Cactoblastis cactorum, assembly GCA_020352625.1. Classification (NCBI taxonomy): domain Eukaryota; kingdom Metazoa; phylum Arthropoda; class Insecta; order Lepidoptera; family Pyralidae; genus Cactoblastis; species Cactoblastis cactorum. The sequence continues at coordinate 10,311 of JADGIL010028778.1, read as the reverse complement.
GGACACAGACTTTTGAAATATTCTTATGCTTAGGTTCAACTATCAAATTGTAAAATCAAGAGCTTATGTTAGTCAGTTCTCTTTAGAAATATTATGAAATATACATTAATTATAATTAGTTTGATAAAACTTACCCTTCTGCATTATTGGCACTCTTCAGGTTTCTACTTACTCACTGATGAGACACCAATCAAGACACTCAATGGGTAGCAACACTGACAAAGCACACAAGCCCTGGCTACATCACGGATAGGCAGAAAAGGATTCCCATTCACAATGACAGTTCCTTTGTGTCCATCTGCACCTCTAAATTTTTTGTCACAAGTAACTTTAGTACATAGAAACACTATCTCCACACTATATTTCACTTCACTAAACAGCTGATGTAAATTTTTGACACTTTAGAACTAACACTTTCACTAAACAGAACAAAGAAACACTGGAAAAACTTTAGATTACGGCAATTTTGGAGTAAATGCGATCCGGAGCTAGTTCACTGGGTTAGACCGAAGTGGTTTGACTGGGGGCCACTGACCTTCCATGATGAGCCCCGCTCAGCTGACGCGCCTTCGCATCAAACAAAGGACTCGCACCGAGCCGTCTGTGATGGCCCCTGCACTCGCCGACTCAGCCCTTGTGCCGCCGAGGTTGCAGCACGAGATCCTGCGAGCGTGCCGGGCGTCCCGGCCGCCGACAGCGGCCCACCCGACAACGAGAGGTCGCAGACAAAAAAATCGATAGGTCGTCAACCTCCGCCGGCCGACAGTCGGAGCCGGTCCCGGGCGGGCCGTCGCGCCGCCGCCTGATTTCTGAAGGCTCGTCCCGCGCGAGAATCCCTCGGTAGCTTCAAACCCAAATAAATAGCACAGAATTCGCCATTTTGAAACGGGAACAATGAAATATTTACTTTTGAACACTAAAACGGTCGCGAAAGTTGTTAAAGACGACAGACATCTGTACACGAACTATGGCAGGTATAGGAGCCTTCACCGCTGTAAATAAATACGTACTCTGACTAGAAATCCCCTCGTCACCGCTGCCGATATCCGACATCTCAATCCACACCGAAATCTACAGGCAATCCGCCGATCTTTTTGAGACTCTCGACAACTTAAATTGTCTATGATATCTAAACCATCAAAATGACTGCGGTTCTTTATTATGACAACATTGACAACAAATGTCAAAACTAAAATTCCATATCAAAAAAAATATTCATTAACTAAATTAAATTGCATTTTTTCGATAAAAAATAAATAATGCTCATAAAATAAAGCTCACAGTTTCAAATTACCAACAATTATTTTGATTATTTAATCGATATTTGAAGAATTCTCTTCTTCTAATCATACGTCAAAAATATTTGCGTCAATCGTTGTGACATTAAAAGACCTTAATTTTTTTTCATAACTCTAGATTGTTTATGATTTCCTTTGTCAAGCAAACAGAACAGCTTTAGGATTGCAATGCATTCAGTACGCATTAGGTGCACTATTTACGCTTATATGTCAAACAGTTATAAACGATTGCGAACGTGCTTGTGTACTTTTTATAAACCTCGATCCTTTTTATTATTATTCTAAATTCTTGCTAATAAATTTTGAAAACTTCTGAATGTGTGAGCGGCGGGGTTAAACTTTCATGACATTATTAAGTTTGTAAAGCAATAAAAACATTCTATAGAAAGCAGATATATTCTTATATATTTATTTCATGTTATCAACATAGACCATAATATATTTTTCTGATAATTTAACTGACAAAAATGTAGATGACACTAGTGACAGTAGACACTAGACAGTCGCAGTGGACAGTCTACATTTTTGGTTAGATATACATATATTACATACTAGCTAATGCCCGAGACTTCGTCGACGTAGATTTTACGATAAAACGTATCCTATCTTTTATTCTAGGTCACAGTCCATCGCTGTGCCAAATTTCATCCACACCTGTTTGGTAGTTTTTGTGTGATGCGCAACAAACGATACAAACATACAGACAGACAAAAATGTTAAAAACAATCGTTTTGGCTTCTATAGGGCTTATAAAGAACCCCTATATATTTTTTCTTAAATATATCCCATGTACAGACATAGCTCAGTTATAAATAAATAAATAACTAGCACAAGGAGCAGCCGCGCCGCGACGTTCCTAGTACTCGCCCTGAAGATGGCCTTCTGAATAGGTCGAAACGGTCGTAGGCGTTACCGACTAAAATTAACGTGAGTTAACCGTGGAAACACTAGTTAAATAACTAGCTATGCCTTGCAGTGTGGCTCTAGCTAGAATTTAGGATCCTTAAATTTTGACCTTCTCGTGAATGAAGCTATGATACTTACCCAAATTAAAATCAGCCCTTGTTCTAGAAATTAACACATTCAAAAAACCACTTAAGTTTTCAACTAAGTACATTTTTCAAAGCGAACCTAATATCACTTTGCATTAAAAAAGTCTGTTTAATTTTGATAATTAGCAAATATTACCTCTTATTACTAAAAAAGCTGACCGATTACACTTTATATTTATTATTATAACACTGCAGGCCCACTCAAAATTTTCACAATAACGCACCTGCAAAAAGCCCCTAATCTACAACCCACAATAGCAATAGGGAGGGTAATACACAGCACCCTCCATCACCTCCCCCCACCCTCCGTGAGTGACTGGCCCTCCGCAAACTCTAGGTGGGATTAGAGGACCTTTGAGTTTTAATTGCGGTAGTTAAATACCGGTTTCTGGGGATTTAATTTTGTAAAGGTTGAATTTAATAAGCACAAATGGAGTAAATTTATGAAACGTTTCGTGTCTTTTGTCTTTGAGAGTATTTTACAAGCTTTTATGTAGCTTGCAATTTATGTATGTATGTCTTTTCGAGTGGAATCTTGCAACTCAATTTTGAAGCATTTATCTTCAACCAATTGAGCTGAAATTTTGTATACATACTTAGTTTGGATGACAATGCATAGTTAGCTAGGTGACGTCATTCTAAATCCAACATGGCGGGGCATCCAATATAGCGGACTATAGTTATTTTTAAAGTACTTCTACAATATGGGTAACTAAAGAAAGGGCTTGCTGAGAATAATTTTAAAATCAAAGTGACGTCAAAATGAAACAAATTTAACGGATTTTATCGCGGTTTAATCACTACACACAAAGGAATTTATACTGTTTATGTGTAACTATTTATTGAGCTCCGACGTTTCGGATACTTTTACTAACAAAGCAAGCAGCAGGCTCTACACCACTACAACTAGTGGCTCCATACCACTACAAAGTAGTGGCTCCATACCACACGAAATTATGTAAATCTCGTAATTAAAACCTACAAATAAAGTGAAATAAATGAATATGAATATTTTTTTTTAATTGCCTTAGTTTAGTTAAGCAAATTGAAAGATTATTGTTTAAAAAATGTCACAAATTATATTTAAAAGCATTATCTTTTTGGACCTCATCGCTGTCGGATAAAAATAAAAAGGCGTCCCATTTCGTTGTTTTTCTTTCGCTGTGTGTTTTGTAGATAAATAATTCAGATCTTTTAAAAGGGTCAGCGTAATTGTTCCCTTATCAAAAACCGTTATCGTCGACCGAACGTTAAGCTTTTTAAGCCAATGTAAAAGGATAAATATTTGTCTAGATTATCTGGATCTATTTTAATGCTTATGTTATCTGGAATTTTCTAACACCTCTAAAATGGCCGTCATGCCTAACGCGTCCATTTCTTTTTCGTGGTGAATCAAAATCAAAATATTTATTCAGAAATTAGACCATCACAGGTACTTTTTCACGTCAATATCCGACAAACATCTACACATATAATAAAATTGTAACTGAGCTATGTCTGTACATGGGAGATATTTAAGAAAAAAAAATATAGGGTTTTTTTATGTCAGAGGGATGCTAACGAGCAGGCGGGTCACGAGATGTTAAGTGATCACCGCCGCCCATAGACAACTGCAACATCCGCGGGGTTACAGAAGCGTTGCCGGCCTATAAAAAACCTCCGAACCTGGCTCTCCCACTCACCGGACGGAGCATGGCGGCTGATAGCCGCCATTCAGGCGTCGGTCTTGTGTGGGAGTGTGGTAGCATAACAAAGCAAGCAGCAGACTCCACATCACTACAAGTAGAGGTTCCATACCACTACAAAGTAGTGGCTCCATACCACTACAAAGTAGTGGCTTCATACCACATTTAAATGTGACCAGCCTGCTAGTTTGCCACCCTCAGTCATAAAAAAAAATTCGTGCGTACGTAGCATAACCCCGGGGCGGCGCCGCTAGCAATTTCATAAATTACATAATCAACATAAAAAAAATATCTATAAAGTGAAGGCGCAAAAGACGACCTTATCGCTATAGGCATTTGTTTCAGACGATGTTAGTGGAGCTAAAACGTCAAATAGGATTCCGTAAGCAACGTGTTAAATCCAGAAGCAATATTTATTGCGAGGGGAGGGCGGACTTTACAAGCTCGTTTTTTTCGCGGGTTGGAAATCGGAGCCTAGTCTTCCCTATAGCATTATTCATCTTTCCCTCTTATCCTTATAACAACATTAAGTATCAAAAAAACAACGTCTGGTAGTCTGTAGCTTGATTAAAACATAAGATGTTTATTAAATACTGATGTAAAAACGTTTATTTCAAGGTCTTATTTCTTGATATAATTAAAATAAAAGAAAAACAATTAAAAATATCTTGGAATGCGATAATTTGTAAGTCAACATTGTTCAACTAAGCAACCTCTCATCCTCCCCATTTGGTGAGGACGGAGCATGGAGCATAGCCGCTGATAGCTGCCATTCAGGCGTCGGTGTTCTGTGTAGTTCTCCTGACGAGCCGGCCCATTCATGCTGCAGGCTAACAAAGCAAGCAGCAGGCTTCACACCACTACAAGTAGTGACTCTATACCACTACAAAGTAGTGGCTCCATACCATAAAGTAAATACCTATTTAAAATGATGTTGTCGTCCATTAAAATAATTGCAACACTACGCGAGAAAGATCAATACGAACTCATTACTATTTACAGTGCGTCGTCTCGTCTGTGTGACTGTTCTAAATATATATATACATTCGCGGCTAGAGCGAGCGGTCTCGGAATCTCATATTGATCAAGTTAAATGGTCTGTTATGTTATAATCATGTTGAGTGACGAAATTAAACGTTTAATTCTTCATGTTTTTAATCCTACTAATACTTACATGCGAAAGTTTGTAAGGATGTATGTATGGATGTTTGTTACTCTTTCACGAAAAATCCACTGAACGGATTTGGATGAAACTTTACAGTATTGTAGGTTATACATCAGAATAACGTAAAGCCTACAATTTATAATGATTTTGTCATTTTAGTCGTAATATAACGATACCGTCGATTAAGTTGGGAAAAATTTGCCCTCTGACAGCTATCTTGGTGTATGATGCCTAAACCATTAAAGTTACACAAAGATGATGTACCATAGGATTATTTTTCTTGAATATTTCTAAGTGGCTGACCAAATTCCACGCGAGCGAAGCCGGGGGCAAAAGCTAGTTATAATATATGTGCCCAAATTGTAATATAATTGCGAGTTGGATTCGGAAACGAAGAATTCCTTACCATTTTTAAAAAGTTGCAAAGAAATCATATTTTTTATGTTATGAAAATTCTATGGTACATTATTAAAGGCCGGGAACGCTCCTGTGACCCCCCGGATGTTGCAGGTGTCTATGGGCGGCGATGATTACTTAACATCATGTGATCCGCCTGCTAGTTTGCCTCCCTCAGTCAAAAAATAAAATGTTATCATAACGCACAGATCACCCCCAATTGGGGGTGATCTGTGTCATAACGGCAACAGCATAACACAACATATGTATGTATGTAATTATTTTTTAACTAGCTGTGTACCCGCGACTTCTTCAGCGTAGAATAGTCCGGTATAGCCGTGAAAGCGGAAGAGACATGATTCACATACAAATTTTACCCTCCATTTTAGTATATTGAGGCTCGATTATTGAAAAATTAATTTAATATAATTGAAATTATTTTAATATATAAATAACTTGTTTAAACTTTTTCTCTTGAAGAGGCCAGTCCCTTAATTCTTGTAATGAGCCGACAGCTAACGGGTCGTTAAGGTTGTAATTAGAGGTTTGGGCAAGGGCTTGGGATTCTGACCGACCACACATCAATCAAAGAGGATCTGGAAGCCCTCGCCAATTGTATATAGAAACGTTTAAATAAATATATAGGAACAAATCACACAAATTGAGTTAAATAAGTTCGAGAATTGTATTATGGGATACTAACTCAACGATACTATATTTTATAATAAATACATATATAGATACTCGTAAACATCCAAGACCCCCAGACCAATCAGTAAAAGGTAATTTTCCATCATGACCAGACCAGAGATCGAACCCGGGACCTCCTGAGTATTGGTCAAGTACGTACCATTACATCACGGAGGTCGTACATACTATTATAATAAATACCAATATAAATACTCCAAGACTTAGACCAAACAGTAAAAGGTCATTTTCCATCATGACCAGACCGGGGATCGAACCCGGGACCTCCGGAGTATCGATCAAGTACGTTAAACGTTACACCACGTGACTCTACGTTTGAATATAACATACAAATACAGTACTAAATACTTTAACATTTTTTATCCATTACGGGGTAGACAGAGCCGTACGTTTCAAAAGAAATTATACCACTTACGACCACACTGTAGAACGAACTGCCTGCAGCGGTATTTCCGAACCAATACGACATCAGAACCTTCAAGAAAAGAGCGTATAAATCCCTTAAAGTCCGGCAACGCTTCTGTGACCCCCCGAGTGTTGTAGGTGTCTATGGGCCGATGATCACTTAACATTACGTGACCGGCCTGCTCGTTTGCCCCCCTTTTACATAAAAAAGGCACGCATACGACCATAACTTACCGAAGTGAAAATACTGAGAACAATGCCAACGCAAGTGTACCTATTAATAAATAACAATTTGTCCTGTTTGTTTATGCAGCTGATTCAACAACTGTCGTCCCTATACATTACAATGCATTCCTGATTAATACCTGCTGGAGTTTTTATCCGACAGCCTCTGTAGAAGAGTTTGTTTTTCAAGTATCTACGACTTCGTCGCGTCTTAACACCACCTGACCAAAGAAGTCAAGACCGTTGCCTTTCTGGCATAATAGGGGCCAAAACTGCTAGTTTCTTTTTTTTATGCTAGAGGAAGGCAAACGAGCAGGCGGGTCACGAGATGTTAAGCGAGCACCGCCGCCCATAGACAACTGCAACACCTGCGAGGTCCAATAAAAAATCGCGATAAAAAATCCCGCCCTTCTCAAATGGGGAGGGAAGTTCGGCCTCCGGCTCTCCCACTCACCGAATGGAGCATGGCGGCTGATAGCCGCCATTCAGGCACCGGACTTCTCATGTTTCTTCTTAGCAATGAAATATGCTGGTTAGTCGGCAGCTTGATTAAGATATTCATTAAATACTGACTGAAAAAGATGAGACGTGTATGGAGGAATTAGTGGACTGTAAACAGTGTTGGAAATGATGGTACTGAGCGTGTTACCGTAAGCTTTTAATCAAATAAGTTGAAAAACAGACAGGAAAATCTAGGAATATTGTGCGACCTATACCACCGATTCTTTTTTAATTTGACAACTTCAATCGAAAAAAAAATACAAAATAATAAAAATTTCAAAAAATTAAAAAGAACTAAGTATAGAATGCTGCAGACTCACCAAGGAGTCTGCTACACTGACTTTAAAAAGTAACTAATTAACTAATTTTTAAATAAGATTTCTTTTTCAGATTATTTTTTCATTTACGGTTACAATAACTGGAATGGGTTTATTTTAATTAAATATTATAAAGAGGTAAAGTTTGTAACTTTTTTTGTTTGTTTGTAAGGGCTAATCTTCGGAAATACTGAACCGATCATGAAAATGATCGGTTCAGTATTATCGAATGATGAATGAAATGAAAATTATTTATAATCAGAAAGCTACACTGTTCAGGAGTGCTATAGGCTATATTTTAACGCCCAACGAAGTGGGCACGGGTTGGCTAGTTTAAAATAAATCGTTAAGATAGTTTTAAATAGTCTTCTTTGATAAATTAATAAACTAAGTTAAAATTTCACTTAACAAATTTAAACTTCAGCAAGTTAAATACGAACTTGTAATAATCGCTTCTATCGCATCAAATTTGCGTAGATTTTTCGATTATCTTCTACGATCAGTAAAAACAGGCTTTCCCTTTACAATTGGCATACAAATAGCCCTATTGGCCCAGCAATATCAACAGCGATCCCCGCGTTCGGCCACAATGGCCGCCGGGAATGCGTGCCTGCATTTTTGAGTTCTATTGTTTGACAAACGTCGTGTACAAAAGGTCGGCCTTTATTAAAATGTCTATCAGCCCTGCCTGGATGTACTAACAGGGGTTTCGGTTCCGTACACGTTTATTTAAAATTTTCGTTCTATCAACAACTAGTCTAGCCTTGCTCAGTTCCTTGGGCGTTAAAATATAGCCTATAGCACTCCTGTAGGTGTAGCTTTCTGATTGTGAAAGAATTTTCATGATCGGTTCAGTATTTCCGAAGATTAGCCCTTACAAACAAACAAAGTTACAATCAAGTTACCTCTTTATAATATTTTTTTTATGTTCGTGGAGGCAAATGAGCAGCAGGGTCACGTGATGCTAAGTGATCACCGCCGCCCATAGACAACTGCAACACCCGCGGTGTCACAGAAGCGTTGTTGGCCTTTAAAAAGCCCCCGCTCTCGTCAGGTGGGCCTCCGGCTCTCCCACTCACCGGACGGAGCATGGCGGCTGATAGCCGCCATTCAGGCGTCGGTCTTATGTGGATGCGTGGTACTGCCCCGGACCAGCCGGCCCATTCATGCTGCAGGCTAAAAATATATTTTATTCATCATCAGTCTATTCTATGAGTAGGCTCTTTTCGGTGTTTTTCATCCAATTTTCTCAATCTATAAGCTTTTGCTAATGGTAAGGCTTCTTTATATCACACTTCTTCTTTTACTGGTCTCAAATAACTTTGTCAATTTATTCAATATTATTTTTTAAACATCCGGACCCTAAAAACTGTTATAAAGCTCGAAAATCCCGTATTGTACAGCCGTATCATTGTATAGCTCTTTGTAACTGTGTGCCCTACCCTATAATGTTTTCAGACACAAAACATAAAAGTCACGTATCAGCTATATTCGGTTCAGTGAACCGATGTTCAGTAAGCTCAATGCGAGAATCGATTAAGCCTATATCGATTACTGCACCTTTTAGGTACACTCGTGTACCATTTTGCATTTATACGGTATCTATCTCTCTGGCCTTTGTATTCAAAATTAATTTCTAATTGATTTTTAACCCCCGACACAAAAAAGGGGTGTTATAATTTTGACGTGTCTGTGTGTGTCTGTGGCTTCATAGTTACCAAACGGATGAACCGAATTGGATAAACTTTTTTTTGTTAGAAAGGTGACTTATCGAGAGTGTTCTTAATTATGTTTTAACCCCCGTAGCAAAAAGAGCGGTAAGTTTGATGTGTCTTTTGTTATATTGTATTTTTAGTTAAATTACTTGTGATACTGCTTCATAGTTTTATGCAAATTGTTTTTTTCAGTCGAGATTGTCATCTAAGGGGTTAAATTCGACTCCCAGCGCTAAATCTTTACATATGTTAGAGGGAGTCACGTGATGTTATGTGATATTTACTGGACTAGCATTGTATATGTGCTTGTAAGAATTAAGAATAATATCTATATATCAAGAAAAAAATTCGTGCACACTCTAAGTTAAGTGATCACCGCCGCCC
>JADGIL010028776.1:0-16125 GCA_020352625.1 Cactoblastis cactorum | reverse complement strand
TACCTACAAGATGGCAAAAGGTTATCGAACAAAATGGTACATACATACTTCAGTTAAATGTCTATAAACTATATTGAAAAATGTTTTGAATTTTCTTAAAAAATACGAAAAAACTTTTTCCCCGACCTATTATACAAACATAGTATTATATATAATTAAAGAATAGTCCTTTACCCTGACTATGGAACAAAATAATATATTGAACGGCCAAGTGCGAGTCAGACTCACGTATGAAGGGTTCGTTCACGTAAAAAATTGCAGAAAATCACTTTTGTTCGGCAGATTCCAATAGTTTATGTAAAAATCAAAACCAATTTTCGTTTGGAGGTTTTATGAAATTTTGTACAATTTTTTTTTTAAAGTTACAGAGTTCTTCAGAGACTAATGAATAGACTTTTCACTACTTTAGAAGTGGACATTTGAAAAAGTTGGCTTGATTAAAAATCTATTTTACCTATAGAACCTCTACATCAAAAGTTCTCCAAAAAAATTGTCTCCTCCTTCAGTTACATGTATGGAGTGCTACCCTTAATAAATATGTAATTTTATTTCGAAATAATACTGCACAATTTTATAGTAGTTCATTAAATACATTTTAATCTATTTTTCAAATTTAAACCATATATGTATTTACTATGCATTGCATACTCTCCGTATAAAATGATTGTGACGTACGTAACAGACGGACAGACCGGTCAGACGGACATTAAGAAACTATAAGGGTTCTGTTTTTACCATTTGACTACGAAATCCTCAAAGCGGTTTTCAATGATTGATGTTTTGGAAATTCATTTCCTTAGTCATTTATTTAAATCTACGTAAGTTAATAATTTATTATTCTTAAAATAATTGATATATTGAGATAAATCAAAATATTATAAATTGTAATACATTAGACTGGAATTCTAACCTACTCTGATTTAATATTATTGTAAACATAAAAAGGTATAATAATTTATTTTCGTATTGTAAAAAGCAGCCAGTTTTTACTGAAAGTCCATTCGCATTTACAACGTGAGATCGGATTGTTCGGCGCGCGTCGCTGACAGATTTAGAGCATTCCGATAAACAGACCGACAACCAATGGCTATTAGACATCTTTCGATTAAAACATTTTCGTAATGCCCGCATCGCGTGTTCATTATTAGATTTATTTGAATACTCGCTTACAAATGTGGTTATTCTCGCGTTGAATTCTTACGTATAAATATTCCGGAGAAATATTACTAGTAAATTATCTTCTAAATTCTTATTAATTTATTTAACAATCTATTTTTATGACTTTGTATTTACATGTTTTGTTGTTTACATGTTTTATAATAGCACAAAAGCAAATACTCTTGACAGTCTGTCAATAGTTTTTGATTTTAGGATGATCATAAAAAAATACACCATATAAATGGCCACAGATACAAGAATCTTTTGGCTTGAAGACCAGAATTTTAAGATGAAAAGTGGGCTTGTTACTGGAACACAGATTCAGATTGTAGTGACAGGTTGCGTATCCATCGCATATAAGACAGTAGCGATCCACCCCCGCTTGGAAAGGGTTTAAAACCCTTCCTTGCGAATCTTGCGAAATTGAATGAAACAAAGTCACTTTCCGCGAAAGCGGAAAGCGCCTATATTTCATACTAAATAGTATACACATGTGATTAATATTATAAAAAAAATGAATTGTAGCATTGCAATAGATCACTAATATCATTTATTATGAAGGACATGAGGAAAACGAAATAACGAGATGGTTTGATGATAATATAAAGAGTTTTGAAAAGATATGGATGGATAGATGGACAAAAGGACGTAGAAGAAATAAAGGAAGTCATATTTTCTGCAGTGGGATATAACCGGATAGTAAAAATATTAGAATCCTTTGAAATTAAATACAACAATTAAAGCTTTTATAATGTCATGGCATGAGGTAGTGGCTATAATTATAACTTTATATTTGTAGAAAAAAATATTCATAAATCCATCAGATCATAAACAAAACAATGTTAAAGGAACGAGTAAATGTCGTCGCAATAATTTTATGATTAATGCTCAGAAAGCTTTGATCTCTATTCTTTATTGTTTGTTTCAAATAAAATTGATATAAACTGTGAGAACATTGTCACAAACAGATGGTTTATTGAAATACACTTACTGTGTAGGCCTAGACTAAAAAGAATTTGTTTTCAATATAGTTTTTTGTCCTTGTGAATTTGATGGGGCATTTTTCATATTGCAATTTTAATGAGACTATACTACAATATATTATATATAGATTATTATATAGATTATTATTTATTTTTTATTAAAATCTTTAATTATAGTGTTGCTGTGTTTTTAGTTCTTAACAAGATTGGATTTTTGTTTTTGTACTCTTTGTAAGTAGGTAAATTTTTCTCGGATAACGCAAATAATTGTTCTCAGTGATCCATCAAAAAATAAATAATAATTAAGTTCAAACAATAACCTTCAAACTTTTATCATTTTCAAATGTAACAAAAGAGAAAAGAGACTTAAAAAGTTTCGGAGTTTTGGTAATTTAAAATATTCCATGTCGAAATTCTGTATTTCTTTGTTTACCTTCGTCATTATTCGCCTCTTGCCCTTCGTTAACTGAGTTACACGAAATGTATATCACAGAGAAAGGAAATTTTTAACGAGTTTAAAACCTGCAAGTAAACTGATCCTTTGTAGCATTAAGAAGTTGTATCTTCTTATACAAATAGGAGTATAATGTCTCAAGTTTATTCTTCATTTTTTTTTTTAATTTTTTGGATATTAATATATAATAATAATAAAATAGTTAGAGCCAAGCATCGCGAGATTCAAAGGTCACGATAAGCAAACTTTTACAATCTACGTGGAAAGATAAGTAGATTTTGATATAAGTGTACGGGTTTTCACATTTTTTTCTAAAAGAAAGCTCTTAGTTTATTCAGTCAAAAATACAGTATTTTTATTCTATAAATCGTTTAAGATGAATGTGAAAAAGAGTATATGAAATCATTTTTCTAGCAAAATATTTGTGTGTAATTTCACACGTCCATAGTCCACACGTATCTATATTTACCATGCCCTCCCTTAAAAGGGTTTTTTATGCCGGGTATACGCCGCTGCCAGCTGTGCTTTATAGCTGTCGTGCTTACGACCTACCCTATGATATCTTCGCAGCAACACGTGACGATACTCTCTCATCTCGACGCGTTTTCACAACATTTCAATCCCATGTTAGGTCATAAATACTAAATATTTCATACAAGGGTTGCCCGAACTTTGATTACTGAAATGAATACTTTCATTTAAGTAATCAAAGAATGTGTGTACATAACTTCTTACAATTCACTTATTATGTTAAAAACTTACTATAAATAAATATTGTATCGTGTTTAAGTAAAAAGCATTTTATAATTTGTAACGGAAAAAAAGGAATGTAAAGTAAAAAAGAATTTATGTACGAATTGTAAAAAATATATTTGAAATTCTTAATCTGAATGATTTGAATTTTCCAAAGTTTCCGATTGCTTCATTAGGAAGTCGATTGGTATCGAACGCGGTTTAACTTTACTTAGTTCACTATTCGTTTATTGAATTATGAAATTCAAATATGTTGATCATATACTTTGATCCTATAGAATTGTGCATTGAATTGTTAAAATAACTTGTGCAAATGTTTAGTCTTTAGATATCGTGATTATTGTAGAAATATAATATTTGTCCAGAAAAATAAAGAACTTTCGATTTATTTTCAAGTATATGCTTCTAGCTTGGTTCAGCAGGCTAATAAACTTCTTTTACACCTGCAGTATTAGCCAAAAAATAAAAAAATATATACATAAATAATTACGCAACACATTATACAGCACACCTTATTAGAGATATTTTCGTTAATTTCTTTTGGACTCTAATTCTTTTTTTTTTTCAAATAAGTTAACAAATTTTGTATATACAATTCAAAATAATATTATGAACGGAATATTCATTTTGGGAAGTTCAAAATATAAACCCCACTCCGCAAAACGTCGTCAAATTCCTTGTACTGCATAATTTTGAAAAGTGAATGTCTGATATTTCTAATCATATATTATTGCCAAAGATGTAGATATTTCTTTTTATATTTAGCTAGTTTCAAAGATACGTATTTTATCATTAGTTAGGCTTAAAAGTGTAACGTATAAAAGTACGAATACTACACAGAATAGTAATATTACTTACACGTACTACCCCTAGCTTCTAGAAAACAATTCAGAGAATATTTCGTGACTGTATGCCATGATATACATATCCATCCATTTAAATATTTGGTTTATAGAATAAACAAGGCAATTTATTAAAAATGGCGCATTTATTTAGGTTGCTTAGATAGGTACTTACAACGTTATGAAAACAACGTCGGCCATTAGATACGTTAAACGCACAATTTCCCGATTCCACGAAGGGAATACGAATGAGTTCCCTCGATAGGAATATCCTGCGATCACGTATTGTAACAGTCTGGATAAATAGCCGCGTTAGTGTATAACCAGTGTTTTGTTTGCTATATCGTTATCAATAGATTTATAGAAGATTCTTGCTTACTAGCGGACACTTCAGGGCAATAAATTGGAGCCAAATATTTTTCGATTGATGTATTTTTACTAATTTTACAATATACAATTGCAAACGGGCGTGTATCAGTAGACGGTAATAGTAACTTAAAAGAGGGAGGTGGGTTAATGAATAAATGTCATTCGCTAAAATATCCTAAACTCCTGACGAAATTAAATAGCTAAGATTGGATTCAGCGGGTAATCACAGGTACGCCACAACATTTACTATGTAATTATGTACGTGTCTTGTATGCTTTTATTTACTTATGTTTATATTTTTAATTTATTATAGAATTATAGCTTATTTTATTATTTATTCACATTCATTATAGAGTTCAAAAAGTTTGACCTCTTAATTTAATTCTGACTACATTGCATTTTAACATAAACCTAACCAAGTTTATGTTTACCACTAAAATGTAATGTCAAAATCAAATTTTCATTGTTTTCATTTAAATGTCATCAGAATGACTTTAATTAAAAATCACGCACTCATGTCTATCATAAGATTTTGTGACGACTCGGATATAATTTATTTGGATACCTTGTCTCAATTTAAACGAATTTTAAATGTAATCCTTTATTCATTATTCATGTTTATCCTTTGAGGAGCTACTACCTCACAAACAGCACGCCTATTATGCGACGTGAGTTACAATCTGTCAAAATCCACGGCTTTAATTCTATTATGGAAATACAACCCACCGTACATTCACAATTCAGTGCACTGATGCATACCATCCCAAGAGAGAGCAAGCAATTTTCTACAATTGAGCGAACACGTACGCCTCCGGATATGAACGTACACGAATTTAGTCCCAATTTGCAGGAAATCCTGACAGCACAGGTACCAAACACCACTCTAATTCTACTTGTACGTAAATACGTCTCAGAAACATGGAGAATTCTTGCGATGTCTATGACTAGCTGGCAACACGCGAATTCATTTTCTATCAATATCTACTTATATTAATCTGCTTTGTAAGGTCTGATGAATATAATATAGCTTTTTTCTTTAAAGTCTACTTAGTATATAAATGTACGTATATCGTGTGCGAAATTATGTGCTCGATTCACTAAAGGTTCAATAATGTACAGGCAGTCTCACATTCTTAAAGGGTTTCCTAATAAATTACTATGCTACTGTTGTTTAAAATATGTACTTTACACGTAAGTAATTTGTATAAGTATTGTGAATGGATATCTTAATGTCGAATCTTCTATAAGGTTTTTCATTAGATCTCTTATTTTAATTTTGACAAAAGCAGCATTGGGCGTAATCGATTTGTTATGGAAATCACCATGATATTTACACACATTGCCCGTGTACGATTTAAAAAAAATATGAAGACCTCCCATTTCTGTAGACATTAAGTAATGAGATCAAGAATTGTAGATATTACATATCTGATAAAAATATTTTATTTTATTTATTTAACAGGATGTTTATCTTATGTTAAAGTTTTTCAATCCACCGTTTTGTAATTCTTAAGTATGAATTAAGTTGACCAAATTTAACTTTGTCAATGAGTCCATTTTATGATAAAGCAAAATCAAAATATTTATCCAGAAATTTGACTTTTACAGGTACTTTTTCAGGTCAATATTTAATAAATATTTATATCTTAATCTAGCTTCAGTCTACCAGCATTTCGGAACGACCACTGCTGAAAAGAAATCCCGAAAGAAAATAAACCAGTTTTGGTCCCTCTTGTACTAGAAGAGCTTGATTATCCATTTTATCTAATATTTTTGTAAATCAAAATTGAATAAAATAAAAACAAGTTATGATTGTGATTGAGTGACCATAATATAAAAAAATGGCTAAAAGGGATTAATACATTTGTAGGAATCAAGCAGACTGTTCACGAGTTGACACATGGGTCAGCCATTGCAAAGCTCGCCCATATTATAGGAACAATACGACCCAGCCCGGCCCGGATCCCGATGATAAAATTTATAGAAATACTTTTTTTTTTCACTTGTTTATCATTAATAACTGGTTTAACAAAAAGTGTTACGTCAAGAGAAGAAAATTAATTTCAAAATTTAACAGGGATTAGAGGGAGAAAGATCATAATGTGGAGTGTTATTAAAATAGGAATTATTGACGTCTAATAGAATTTCAATACTTTACTCATAAAAATATATAATAGTGTATATATATTTATATGCAACAAAATCGAAAAATATGACGTGAAATCATGTGAAAAGTTCATAGATAAATATAGATAAGATAATAGATCCTGTTGAAAGCTGTGTACCTAAGTAATTGCTTTTTATGGCTCTGGCCTTAGCTAATTATATCTCATTAAATATTTATGTTTTCTATAATTTAGTAATTTATTTTTAAATTACGCTTTTTCGTTCGTAAGGTCGTAAATCTGACACCGCATTATTAACAGCAAACACGCCGTGTTCACACACACTCAAGTATTTAATAAGGGGTCGTTACCAGCCTTTCATTCATTACATTTATCCATACAGGCTGCATATTTAACAAGTTAAACAATTTATTAACTTTTTCATTACTTAAGTAAATACCAAGGGAATTAATTCAATTTACTGAATAAACTCTTTGGTATATTACAGTTTACTTTTTGTAAACGAGGCTCAAATCGTTTGTCTTTCTGATTAATCTACTTAAATACACAACCGAAAAATTCATGAATCCACCATTTGTAGATATATCTACCCTCTTAGCAGTAAACATTGGTTTAAAACGTTTGGGTTAAATATGTTTTGTTACGCCTTTGCAAGATGAATTACAGGAAATAATCTTTACATATAAAAAAACTGAAAGCGAGTTATATCTGTACATAGGAGATATAAAGGAAAGACAAATGTGGAGGTCTTGTAGGGCATGTAGATGGCAAAAATTTTTTTTTAAATTTTTGTCAGTCTGAATGTTTGTACGCGCATCACACTAAATCTAATGGATGGAATTTGATGGAACGATGAAATGGTTTTTACAGTTGTAGAAGGTCTAACTTAAAATATAACGTTAGTTTCATTTTGATACGCCGCTTAGAACCCGAGATCCTGACAATAGTAGTTATGCGCGGATATTCTGTTAAATACACTATAAGAATTTTAGGCCAGCATTTAAAAATTAAGGCATTAACTTAGGCTGATTTTTAAGTACCTATGTACCTACCAATTTGTATCTCAATTCTATATTTTGTCTCAAAAAGGATTTAAAGATTTTTCCTAGATGTATAAATTTACCAGATTAGTTAGAGCTCCAATACAAGGCAAATTATGTGCGAAAAAATAAGTTTTATAATCCCATTTGCAAGACATGTTGATATAAAAATTAAAATCACCGCCTTGTTGAAGATCTTTAGGCTCTGATCTAAGAAGAGTTTCTCCAGAAGGCTGTGGGGCTGTCAAAAAATGTCATATTAATTAAAATAACGCTCCTGTGACCTCCCGGGTATTGCAGGTGTCTATGGGTGGTGGTGATCATTTAGCATCACGTGACCCGCCTGCTCCCTTGCCTCCCTCTTTTATAAAAAAAAACGTAAATTTACCTTTCTGTTGCTCTTAAAGACGTTGCACTTAAAAACGTTAGTAGCTCCATCTCGTGCGATGTAGGAGAATATCTTGAGGTCGGAGCTGTCATGGGAGACATAGAAGATGCGATAGATGGGGTGGTGCATGATCTCATTGCTGTCACTGCTACCGGTCGTACTGTTCTTGCTGCCACGGCTGAACAACTTTGATCCCGAACTCTTCTGTAACAATGGCGTAATAATGTTATCTAAATAATAATATATCTTGTCAATTAGTTATATACTTAGTAACAAAATAAAAATTTATAAAGAAACACTGATTTTATTGAAATAGAAAATAATTTTTGTTTTTGAAACTCGAATAGAATTTTCTTCTCATTTCAAATAAAGTAGCGTTCAGTTGTTGTTAATATCTTGGTGCTTAAGTATGTCATGTATATCTATGTATACATGTACTTAAGATCGAGCCTTTTTCTCATGGATGTACGCAGAGTACATTCTTCCACTTACTCTGGTTCTAACATAATTCCTTCATATTCATTAATCTTTCATAATACTAGATAATATTACTTCCATATGTACTATTTTGGTAATAAGAGAGTATCAAGTAAAACGAAAAAATATGAGTATGTATTCATGTCAAGAAAATGCTGTTCTTTTCGAAATTAGTCTTTTATATATTTACTTTACAATAATCTACAAGTTACTTACAGTTTACAAAAAATCCACATATGGTCATTAAAACAACAGCACGATTGGAAAATACATATTTAAGGAATTTTCGTAACTTGACGCCGCTTCAAATCTCCGAAATTGTTGAATAGACTGTTGCAGATAAAGTTACGGGATCAATTATTAGATTTACTCCGAAAACCGAGTGGTCTTTCTATAAATATATGTAACTGTTTAAATATATAAGTATACTCATACTTAAATTAGAATTAAGTATTTTACTAACAATGAATGGATTATTTAATTGCCTAAAATAAATATTAACAAACTACATGATTAAGTAATAAATGTCAACGATGCGATAGGCGATCTCCAATTAATAGTGAACAGATCTCAAGGGGCGCCTGTTGCGGACCAGACACCCAGCTAATTGAGTACTATTTTTGGAACACTCTCCGATACTTTCATTTTGACTAAAGTAAAATTATTTTATTAAAACTATTTATACACAATCTAATAATTAGTAAAAATTTGCAGTACATTCTAAAATAAGAAATTTATTACATAATATAGGTTTGAAGATATAACAAATATACCCGCTTTATGATATGATGGTTTAAAATATTTTTATTTTGATAATGATAATATTTTGAGAGATAGGTATTTGCGACTCGTTATTGGCTAGTGATTTTATAATGTAAAAAAAAACAATATTTATGGTTCAGTCTCTAAAAAAGAAGCTTTAAAAGATAACAATCAACAATACATTATAATTATAATTCAAAATGACCACCCTTGTGTTTTATTTTTAAGGCCCTAAAAAGATTTGGCCAACCAATAATGACGACACGAATCCGGTCCATCGGTATCCGCTTTGCTTCTCTGTCCGAGAAGCAAAGCGGATACGGGCTCGCTTCAGTAAGTCCAAGTTTAGGTGGTACTTTCAGCAGGTTCTGAGTTCTAATTCAGTCTATAAAGAATAATTCAGTAGGTTGAGGTCAGGTCTGGAGGAGGACCATTCGTTCGCCGCGACGAAGACCGGCACATTTTCTCTCAACCAAGCTTCAGTGGTTTTGCCTTATGGGATGGCGTCGGGTCTTGTTGAAAACCCCAGTCTTTTTCTAAAAAAAACATGAGACAGGGGTTTCACAACAGGCTTTAAAGTCACTTGATAATTCTTGGCTTTTGCCTACACGCCTTGTTGACAGAAATGGAGCGGAGTGACACCTTCATACGAAACTCCCCACCAAAAGCTTTTAGCTCACGGAAAAAATCATTTTTTCCTGTTTTGGTTATTTATTACCAAAAAATCGAAAGAAATTAATTTAAAATATCAAAATTAAAAGTTCCATTAATTGAAATTGGAAAAAATAAAAATAAAATGACAGTCAGTAATATTTTATTTAAATTTTTTAATATTAAGTTTGTCTCAAAACTTCTGAACACACGAAGTAGATACGTTAAACTATGTGTAGATACTCTACAATAGCTAAAGGGTGGTATTAATTATAAACTTTGAAGAAGTTATTAACGGGTTTGAATTTTAAGTGTTCGTGCAATGTTTGCTTTTCTTGTTGTCTTCGGAGTTTCTCGATGTTTCCATTAATATGTGCAAAACTATAGACTAACATTATAAATACAAAAATTGACTGAAGAGACAGGTGGAATTCTCAAGTAAACTGATACAAGAAGCGAACGAAGCGAGCTTATACGAGGTATCTCACAAGCATTACATTATTGCCTAACATTTTACAGAAAATCACATCCTTAAGTTTGGGGTTTCACATAGTAATTTAAATACATGTCAAGATTTGTTATATAATATCACACTTGCAAAGCGTACTGATTGAATAAAAAGAGAAACGCTTTGTTAACTGAGAACAACACTTTTATGGAAAATTAGCCAAGGAGGGAAAGATCTCATTTCTGGATAAAATAAAACATCATCGTTTTGCAGGTCTAAGCTGCTTCACAATAATTGAAGGTTGGCTGCTGCTTGCTGATAAAGATGATAAATTTGATTATGTCCGTGTAATAAACTACCTACAGAATCACGAGGGCTTTCTCTACCTCGTACACCAAGTAAACTTGTTAGGTATACATGACAAGGTATAGTAACAAACATGTATATTAGGGTTATTTTTTCCACTTTCTAATATTATCGTTCATACATGTGAAATGCGAAGTTATAAAAGAGAGTATGGTAGTTCACATACATATTTACGTATTCTGCTTGACGAATTTTGGTGAAAGGTGCATTAGAACTGAAACATTGCATATGTAAATATTTTTTTACTCATTTTTGTCTACAAATTCATTTCATTACACAATTTTAGGTAATGAACTTTATGTTCATATACGTAGCATATAAATTGAAATATTTCGAATTACTATCGCAGTTGGATAAAAGTCGTTTTAATGTAGGCTACCGTGGATTTTTCTTTGTCAGAAAGAGTGCCAGTCTTCTGCCTGACACTTGACAGTTGATAGTCCTTCCAGGCATGATTAATGGTTGTAAAAAAATATGCCGCGGCTCTATCTAAGGTAACTTGGTTACAAATTTTCCATAGTTTGTGAAAAAAGTTATTTTGTTTTTGGCGTAACAAAGAAATAAAATCTCCTTGTTGATAAGCCACTACCTGATGAAATTGAATATAAAGATTATTAATAATCGTATTATTTTCCTTTTTATTTTTTTATTCATTTTTCTTATCATTAAATAGAACTTAGTAAGTAATAATAGTAAGTGGCGTAAGGTACAAATAAAGTACCTTTTTATAGCCATCAATAAAAAAGATATATAAAAATGATATTAACGAATTTCATGAACAAGTAAGTCGAGTTGAAGCTAGATAAATGATTTAGACCCTCTGACGTACCGCAGTGATTATCTTTGACTTGATATTTTTATACAATTTTAAATAATAATATAATTAATTCCATTTTCACAATATAAATTTCCATGTCAACTTACCTTCTTTTTTCCTTTTTTCTTCCTAGTCGTAACCCTTACGCCGTCAGTGGAAACGTCCACGGTTACTTTGCGCTTTTTCACCCCTTTCGCCTTGAATTCGTACTGAAAAAGAAATAAAACCTCTTGATCATCACTTTAAACGTAAACGAAATGGAGGAAATTACTTGCGAATAATTACAAGCTCTGCTGCTGTTTTTTGACTGTAAAGGAATATTAAAAACTTTTACTTGCGATTTAGAGCTTTACAGTCAAAATAGATGTTTCATTTTTTCGAGAAACAAATCTAAGAGCGGGATGCTGTAACCAATTTAATATATTGGCAAAAATTATTAACTTAATAAAAAAAATTAAGACGTAAGTAGGTGAAATTAAGAGAGCCTTTTTCTTGGAAATGGGACATAGAAATAGGTAAAAATAATAATTATATTCTTAAAATAAAGGCGTATTTAATGACCTAAGTTTTTAACATGTTTATGCTATTTATACGTATAATAAAACTGTAACTGAGATTTGTTTGTACATGGGAGATACGTAGTAAGGAGGTCTTTTTGGAGCTATAGAAGCCTAAACGATGATCCTTTTCAGAATTTAACTCTGTACATTTTTACACGCATCACGTCCATCGCTGTGCCAAATTCCATCCAGATCTGTGCTTGTAGTTTTTGTCTAATGCGCGTACAAACATACTGACAGACAAAAATTCTAAAAACAATCGATTTGGCTTCTATAGGTCCTGTAAAGAGCCCCTATATATGTTATTCTTAAATATCTCCCATGTACAGACATACTTAGTTATAATTTTATTATATGTGTAGATATAATTATGTACTTCTACACTAATATTCTATGTATGTACGTAGCTAGCATTGATAGATTTGAAGCTGGACCTTCTACGAAACAAGTGAAAGTTCTCATTCCGTGATGTGTGTACAAATACAAACAGACAAAAGAAAATAATAAAAAATGTTTAGGTTTTATGGCCTTAATTAGACCTCTCATATTATTTTCCCTTTAATTACTTCTATGTACAGACTTAATGCAATTATAATTTATTATATGTATATCTACATAGAACAGTTAAAAATATAAATTAACGTATACATTCTTTGTCATATCTAATTTAGGTTAGAATAAAAATGAATGGAGTGTCCAATAATAGAACTAGTAGTAACGGTCAATGGATTTTGTTGGACAAATTCTGCGTAAATTATTTACACGGATAGCATATAAGCAAAATCTAGTAGCTAATACAATTATATTTTCCAAATTTTGTTATAAATTACTTAAAACTAATTGGTTTTTAGTTTCTACATCACCAGTTCTACTTCAGTTAACTAAATCATACAAAATGTTCTCGGTATAATTCGTGAATAATTACTTTATCTCAGCTAAAAGCTCGTAATTTTGTAAAGCAAAATTAAGATTCATACTTGAATATGTTAAAATAAGGTACTGATGATGCTATATTTATAGTAATTGAATGCTGACGTGAAGATGACTTTGAAGGTAAAAATAAAAGTCTATTATTGGCCTAACATTAAATAAAAATGTTTACGTAAAATGTCTAATCCAAACTTTAGAAAATCTGTAAAATAATTGAAATATCACAATATATGTATATTGGAAATAAACATTTTAATCGAAACCTAAAACAAAGTTGTAATTTCATCATATTCTCTATAATTTGTAATGTCAGTATGGCATGTAATTTCGAGTCACTGAAGTTCAAATAGAATTGCAAATAGGAATTCTACACCAACTCTTATGTTTTAAGTTAGCTGTTTGTCTAAGTCTGTTAGGCAACAAATGAGTTGAAAGAAATTATATTCTCGAGGTACCATATTACACTTTTGATATTAATTAAATATAAAAGACCCTATAGAAGCCAAAACAATTGTTTTTATAATTGTTGTCTTTCTGTTTGTCGGTAATATTCGTACCGAAATCACGAAAAATTACTGGATGGATTTTGACGCGGTTCGCACAATTTTATCGTTGAAGATCTAACTTTAAATATAGCGTAATTTCATCTTGATACGCCGCTTAGAACTTTGAAGCATTCAAGCCGAAACTTGAGTTTACATTCTTCGAGTAAATTTGTCTGTTCCATTATAGACTGGACAGGCTGGCCAGATAGCGGCCCTTATATATATTTCAGAACTTATGCAAACCACACTTTTTTGCTAGTGTTAGTTACAACAGCATTTTTAGTCTCATTAAAGCGAGCTTTTATACACATATGCTTTTAAATAATTGTAATACGACCTATGAATAAGACAAACGAATTCGATTAATAGTAATTTGTTTCTATATTTTGCGTACAATAAATATATTACAAACAACAAACTCAGACAAAATTGGAGCCCAATCTTCCTTCAATTAACTCACATAATTTTACCCTTTTCACAACACTAAAGCGGAGTTTCACATAACATAAATCGTATTACATATCTCCTTCGTAAACAAACGATTGAATTTAACTTGAAGAATCCTTAACGCTACGGTGTCAACATTGTGCTGAAGGTAATAAATTTATCTGTTACATCGGTTCTCAAACTGGAGAACAACCCCTTTCCTCGTTATGATAATAAAATATGGTAAAAGTTGAATAAAAAATGTTTTGTCAATATGTACTTCCAATTAACAAGATTTTTTAACTCCAAAAGAAATATCAAGCCGCGATAAGTATATTAATTTATTAATAAAATTACATTAGGCTAACTTTGTTAACAAAACAAAAAGATAAAAAATATGATATAAAGTTAATTAAATCATTTAAGGACACATTTAGAAATAGTTATGCAGAAAAGAATCTACCATTTTTTAATCTTATCGTTAAATATCGCAGCAAGATAAACGTTGAGGGCTAAAGATTTTTTCCGGATGGTGGCTTTTTATTTTGTAAATGCGATTCATTTATATTCAGACGAGGCGCCGCCACGATGCGTGTCATATTCATATTTCAATGTAACACGATCGGTGCCATTTTGCGTCCCGAGCTCCGAATATGCGATAATAATGTCCTTTCTATGCTCTCCGACATGATCTTGGCTCGGCCTTTTTTGTAAATTATTGTTTTATATCTAACTAGCTTTTACTTGATTTTTCACTGCCGTATCTACGTAAATATGTTACAGAATTGCATCTTTGTGAATGTGAATATTTGAAGGTGTTATTTTTGTAAAA
Source organism: Cactoblastis cactorum (assembly GCA_020352625.1). Classification (NCBI taxonomy): domain Eukaryota; kingdom Metazoa; phylum Arthropoda; class Insecta; order Lepidoptera; family Pyralidae; genus Cactoblastis; species Cactoblastis cactorum. Next base: position 1,198 of record JADGIL010028776.1, on the reverse strand, counting down.
GCTCATAGCTAACGCTACTAACAAAATAGATAATTAAAGAAATAAAAGATTTTATATAATCTTGGAAGTCCTTTTATAACCCTTTAGCGTTTTTATAGACGTTACGTGACGCGACGCGACGTCGTCCGCGCGTAACTACTATTGTCAATATCTTGGGTTCTTAGCGGCGTATCAAGATGAGACCAACTGTATATTTATACAACTGTGAAAACTGCATCAAAATCCATCTAGTAGTTTTACGTGATGCGGGTACTTACATACAGACAGACAAAAACCAAATTCTAAAAGCAATCGTTTTGGCTTCTATAACTCCCTAAAATGTCCGCGTCCCCCGCATTTTTTATCTTCCGTGTACAGTCATAGCTCGGTAACTGTTTTATGTTTAGATTGACACTTTCCAACTTCAGGCCTCGACGGCTGACGTCACTCGTTGTCAACGTTATTTGACCGCAGCCGTAGCGGCAGCCCAGCAACTGTCAGTGCATTTGTATGTCACAAATGTACGTTTACATTCTGTTACGCGTGCAGTTGTGTCGTGTCAAGATCAGCCAGAAAACCAAACATACGAAACAGATTTTTCCATCGTTAATAATTTCCTTACACATAGCTATGCAGATTTTACAAGATTTTAATATTAACAGAATGTTACTGTGGCATGGATCAAATCTTACAAGTCCAATTTGAAAAGCTTTCCAATGTCCAATTAAGCTAAAATATCGAATGTACTTTTATTGTTGATTATAATATTAAAATTAATAAATAAAAATTAAATAAACTGTATTGTAAATTTAGACATATTAAAAGGTTGTTTTAAATATATATATATATATATTAAAAATTAAGTAAGTAATTTTATGTACTGATCTGGTAACCTAAAATAAAAAAATCAAACTTAGAAAATTAATTTAGTAGTAATTGCGTTGAATTGCGTGTTTAGAATTTTGTTAAATTTTAATATAAATAATTAAAAAATGTAACGCGCGGATCGGCTGTAGGGGGGGGGCGGCCGGCGCCGTCGTCGGCGTCCGCGCTCCCGATCGTTTCCCGGCAAACGAAGCCGAATATTGCCGATCGACCGCGAGCGGTCGCTCGGACGGCGGCGCGTCGCGCCGGCTTCAGTGGCGATACACACGCCGCCGCAAACGCATCTTTCGATGACCCGCGTTCGTTTTAGTACTATTTTGTGTTCTTATTGTAT
>JADGIL010028762.1:0-12790 GCA_020352625.1 Cactoblastis cactorum | reverse complement strand
GTGGTGGACCGCATTTAGGTTGGAGTGAAGCCCCCGGACGTTGCACATATGTACGTGAAGTTCGGGCGGCGGAACCGAATGGTTACGCCTGCTGTTGCCTCAGTTATATAGATACACATACAGTATCACGTCTTTATCCTACTATCCACTATTACGGGGCAGACAGAGTCACGAGACTCGAAGACAAGAACTGGAGATTCAGAAATAGTGAATAGATCGCTAGCCCATCGCCTATGAACTCCTTTCAAGCCCCTTCTCCCTCGATTAACTTTTACAATAGTGCTAGACTTTACCATCTACTATATCTACAAGAGTGCTACTGTTCCCGCGCAGATTGTAAAATCGTGCACATTCTACGTTTTTCTATCGCTCCCAGACCAGCGTGGAAACGTGATATATGTTTTTTTTCCAGACATAGAATCGAAGTCGATCAGCACCCAGTCGTCGGGTAGCAGCCTGGAGCTGATGTGTTCTACCCACTTGAGTAATAGCGTGCAATTAAGCTGGCGGCTGCTGGGCAGCGGCGCACACGGCCGCGCTGGCGTCCGCGGCATCACGCTGTCGCAACCCATGCTCGACATCGTGCGCATGTCACCGCTCAGCTGGGGTGAGTGCGGGGCGTACAGAGCCTCGGGAACTAAAATCGTTACGGCGCGTCGATATAATCAAATCAACAGCAACCAGTCCTGTCATACAATAGACATGAACTACAGTAGTTGTTTGTCATAGATTTGGTAAATCTTTATAGGACTCGATTTTTGTTTTTAATATTATACAGGTATAACAATAACTTCATTTAGGGCTAAGTCCACCTGTATGATGTGTGCCTATATAACTAAATATATAATGTGAAATACGACATTTTAAAACTAATATATAAGAAATATATATTAGTTTAAAATACAACATTTTTTAATTGTTGTATTTTTGTACCAATTAATTTTTTTTCTTACTCTCTTTATATTTATTTTTTAACTTACCCGTATCCACTTTGTTGGAAGTTAAAATCTAGCCCACAGCACTCCTGAATAGTGTAGCTTTCTAAATGTAAAAGAATTTTCATGATCGGTTCGGTGTTACCGAAAATTAACCCTTACAAAACATTCAAAGTTACAAACTTTACCTCTGCGTAATATTATATTAGTATAGATTAATTCACCTGACATAAAATAGAAGCTATTATTTTTTTTTATTTGCAGAAGTAAGCGTGAATCAGCAACAGATAAAGCCACAGGCGGAATACGCGTGCGCGGCGGGCGAGCGGCTGGCGCTGGGCGTGGCGGTGAGCAACCGGCTGGCGGTGCCGCTGCGCCGGCTGCGCCTCTCCGTGCGCTGCTACCAGGACTACAACAACGGCGAGCTCTGCTACCGGCTGGACAGCCGGCTCGCCACCGCTGGCAATAACAAGTCCGTTTGTTTTTTTAACCCCCGACGCAAAAAGAAGGGCACTATAAATCTGTGCGTGCGTGCGTGTACGTACATGCGTGCCTGCGTGTACGTACATGCGTGCGTGCGTTCGTGTACGTACATGCGTGCGTACGTGCGTTCGTGCATGAGTGTGTTGGTGTCATTAAAACATCCAAACTGGTGAACCGATTTAGATAATTCTTATCTTGTCAGAAGCCATCTTCGCTGTATCGAGTGTTCTTAGCTGTTTTAACCCCCAAAGTAAAATGTCGATTGTGTTTTGCTAAATTGTGTTGGGGGATTTTTAAATTTTTTTAATTTAATTACTTGTTTATTAAGTTTGATCATGTGCTGTACTGATAAAATTATATTTTTGTCAGATTGATTATAGTAATAAGTATTTTATTGTATATGTAATGAATCAACATATTTTACTTGATAAGATGTTATTTGTAAATAATTCATTAACATGCTTCCTTTATTTAAAGGTATAGGGGATAATTAATGCTGTAAGACCTACAGTTCACCCTACGTTTCTCTGATATCCTTTAACTATATTAAGTGGGGCATCCTGTTATAGAAAAAGCATTATAGTAACTCATACTAATATCAACATTATTTACAGAGTGGTGGTACCATCTCTCCCAGAATCAGCGAAGGCTTATCACGAATGCACAGTGGTGTTCCTAACTCCTGGGGAGTATAAACTGGACATACAGTGCTCCACAACGGAACCCATCCTGGACGAAGGAGATGACCGCGCCGGATTATGCTCGGGAGAACTTAATCATGTCTGGAGATTCATACCACCTGTAGCAATAAGCGTTACTGATTAACATCGCAATCATGTTAACTAAATGTTTTAATCAGCCGATTTAAGCATAATCACGGCTGTTTTTTATCCATAGAGAATCATAAGCCTCACTTATAGCACACGATCACTCCCCGTCATATGCTTCTTTGATCCATATGTACTAAGATGAAATGGTCCACGCATTTCTTTCCTGGACGTCTCATACCTTTTTCTCCATTTGTCGGCGAAAACTTTTGAAATTCTAATTACATCATGATGATGCAATTTTGAAGATGTAGCATATATGTAAATCACATATTATTTCATTGAAGTACTACAACCTGCTCCCTGATAAACGGAAAATTAATAAAAGTAATGTTATCAAATTATAAAGTAAAGTAGGAAGGAGAAGGAGAAAAGGGACGTCTTTGCCTGGGCAAAGAAGCCCCACTGCTGGCAGTGGGGCACTTCAAAAGGTAATAAATAAATTTATATGATAAAGAATATTCTATAACATTTTTACGTGAATGTAATCGTCATAAAAAGGACGTTTTAATAAAAAGGACATTTGAACGCACTTCTTCAATTTAGGATTACAATTTAGATAAATGTATTAAATTTATATTATAATATCTAATATATTTATAATAAAAATGTTAATTGATTTAAAAAAATATATATTTATTACAGCAGAATTATTATTATTATTTTTTATTTATTTATAAGTCTATTTAAAAACTTTATCTACTGACGGGTTATTGCCAGAGTAATTACGAGTTTAAATAATGGTAATGTGCAAAGATAATATTCGTACCTACTTATCCGAGCATTATCCCGGTTGCATCCTCAGCAGTGAGATAGTGACGCTTCAGAGTTCGGGGTGCACTCCAAACTAGAAGATTTGGTGAGGTCTGATCTCTGCAACCCCAAGGTTAAATCAGAACTAAACCTAAGATAGCTTTATACAAACATTAGATGACGTTCGAGACCCACAGTTTAACGTGTCTTCTGAAGCACGGAATCATCTTTCTTTTCGGATATTCAAGCCTGAAGTATCTTAACCAGACTAGAAATAACTTATTACACAAAGATATCCCTAGTGTGATTCAAACCCACAAACACACAAAGGCACACGCCTTGACCAGTGGACCACAGAGGCAGTCGAAAAAATATTCGTACTAAACGGTACTGGTTTAGCTGACTGGGTTGATTTGCTTGCAATATCAAAGTTAGCTGATGTGTTAACTAAATTAGTGTTTTGGAACTAAAGGTTTTGCAAACGAAATAAAGTAAATTCACACCTTTGCCAGTAGTAATATTAGTAGTAGTATTCTGGAGTCCACACCACCAAGGAAGCCCGCAGACACGACTTACGCGACGATATCCGCGACAATGAACTGGAATAGAAAGCTATTCCAGTTCATTTCGTTAAATCGTTGATTTTAAGATTTTATAGGGTTCCGGACCCAAAGGGTAAAACGGCGGGATCCTGAGAATTCGCTGTCTTTCCGTCTGTCTTAAACTTAACAACTTAAATCAAAACCATTTTTTCCACTTTGTATAGATCAAACGAAATTGTCTGACTCTCAGTTGGCACCATTATTTATGCTGGTTGTTTAGTACAAAAATACTGTTCTTAAATTTTATAATCACCAGCCGCTGCCGTAGTTGGTAACACGGAAAAAAAGATATTTATTTGACATTGACATTAATATTGACAGTTGAATCACTGCGCTGCGCGTTTCTCCGAATTCCGAAATAGTAAACAAAATAAGTGATACATACCCAATTTTTAATTGACATTACATTACAAAACCCGTAAAAATGGCTGCGACTGTTCCACGCTGTGCTGTGACTAAATGCAAGATTACTATTTATAATAAACCTCCCGGAGTAACATTTCATTCGTAAGTAAGATTTTGTCAAACTCCTGTGTAAACGTAAACCCGTGGGTATTTGGTTTTGTTTGAGTATTCATCATGCATATTTTTCTTATATTTGTATTACAATTTTCTTTCACTAGGCTCTGCTTACCAATAATTTGATTGCTTCTATCTTGTTTAATTCTATAAATGGGAGGCTGCTATTTTTATAATCATTGATTTACTTTATTACAGTTGTCCATCCAATAGTGATATGAGAAATAAATGGTTACAAGCATTAGCAAATAAATGTAGTATATTAGATTGGTCCAAAAGCAAGATCTGTTCCAGACATTTTGAAAATAAGTATTTTGATTCCCAAAGGAAACTGTTAGAAAATGCTGTCCCTACCATATTTTATGACACCACTTCAACTCCTCTGAAGACATCCTTGGTAAGAAATCATTCTACTACATAAAAAAATGTCTGAACATAAGCACAAAACTAAGACTTAACAAATCTAGAAATAATGCTGAGGCCAAATCAGAAAAAATAATCTTGTAATATTGCAGAAATAATTTTTTAAAATCTATCTCAATGAATGGCTGTAGAATAAAGTGTTTGAAATAAATAATTGAAACAAATGTGTGCAAAGCCATTAACAGAAAACTAGTTACATAAAAAAACTGATTTGATTAGTCAATGTTCTTGATCTCCCAATCTACAATTCTTAATATTTATGAAATGATGTTTTTCATAAATGTTTTAAAGTTTTTATATAGTGAAAAAATTTCATATCTTCTTTCACCATTAAAAATCTACTTATTCTAGAAATGACTGGCTATTATTATTCATGAGAATTAGGGGATAAAAATTTGCCTCTCACTACCAAATCTCAGAAGGAATGAATATTAAAATTCACTGATTGTTTGATTGACTACAAGTCCCAAATTTTGCATGATTCCTCTGGAACTTAGGTGCTTGTAAGATGAGATTTTGTGATGAAGGCTTAACTGTAAGTGTTATTATATATATCTCACTACTCTTTTTCAGAATCCAACAATAAAACCAAAATCAAAACTGGACAAAATTTTAAGCAAAATGACACAAGCTGAAATCCTTGCGGATATTAAATTCTGCAGAAGTCAAATGAAAGAACCGAATATTGATAACTTTATCTCTGACAATCTTAAGTGTGTAAATGATACACCAATGGTGGTGAAGTTATGGCTGGAGATAAAGAAGCAGGAACATTTAAATGCAAGATTATCACAACAATTAGCCCAAAACAAGAAACATATGGAAGTATTGCAAAAAAATTTAGATCAGTCAAAAAAGAGTAAAGCAGATATGCAACAGAATATTGACAATATGAAATATATTGTCAAATGTCTCCAGGAGAAACATGCTACTCTTGAGGAACAGATAGAAATTCTAACGGCTGTTGAAGCTAGATAATTTTTCCATTATTATAGAAGATCTTTTAATGAATAATAAAATAAATTGTAAGAATAAATATAAAAGTTTTTCATTCAAGTTTATAGTAATTATTATACTTTAATGCTATTAGATAAGTCAGTCTTACAATAAAAATCTTTTGTTTGCATTCACTGCAAAATGCAAATACATTAATAAGTCACTATATTCTAAAACAAAATTTGATATTACACTTTATCTTTTTCTTAACTGCTTCTCTAGAATTTCTCTTAATTTACCAGTTTTATTGGTCTTTTCAGTAAGAGCTCTTCCAAGAGGAATAATTTCCATTTGTTGAAGACGCCGCCGAAACTTCTGATAAAATTCTAATACATTTGGATCTGCCCAAACATGACGAGAATCAAAATCTAAGACTCTCAGTGTTTCCAAACTTTGGGCTCTGCTAAGGGCTACATACGCCTGTCCAGCTTCAAATATTTTCGACAGAGACATCTCTACACAATCTAATGTAAGTCCTTGTGACTTGTGTATAGAAAATGCCCAAGCCAAATTCAGTGGTACTTGTCGACGGCATAGTAAGGATCCATTAGAATTTTTTACATACCACCTTTCTGGCCTAGCTGTGTATTCTTTTTTATTTTTAAATCTTACAACTGGCAACCCTTCTTCAAACCTAACGACAACTCCTCTAGCGCCATTGACTAGACCAGCATTGACATTAATATTCTTAAGCAACATAACTTGGGCACCCACTTTTAACACCAATTTTGATGGTGCTATAGTCTGCATGTCAAGTGTTTTGGTTGAGTTTTCACTATCTTGAGCTGAGAAAACTTTTTCTTCTCCTTTTAAATTTTCTAATTTCGAGTCATTTATCATTTTCGAGTCATTTGTGTGTGAGCATAACCTAGTTGCCAAAATACCATCACTCTCAATCTTCTGTCTTGCAGTACCAAGCAACTTTTCACTTATTTCTTTTGTCACCCGCCCAATTCTTATACTGTTGAGAATGGAAATGAATTCTTTATCAGTTTGTCTATGCACCTCTTTCAATTCAAAACAGACATCAATACATTTATCCCAACATTGTGTTTGAAAGCAGAACCTTTTTTCGCCCTTCCCCTTTTCCACTATTGGAGGCAACTGTAGAAAGTCGCCACAAAGAATGAGCTGTATTCCTCCAAATGGTTTTTGATTTCTCCTCACATGTCTAGCAACAGCTTCTAATTTCTGAAAAAAATAATTAAATTTTAATGACAGGCCTATTTAAGGCCAATTTTTCTATACAATAACTTTTAGTCTTCTATTTCATAGACTCATCAAGAAGTAATTTAACTATGTTTACCTCAAAGAAAGTTCCATCAACCATTGAGATCTCATCAATAATAAGGTGTTTGCATTTTCTCCATTTTTGAGCAACCATTGTTAGTTTAGTAGCCCTCTCACTCAACACATCAATAGATCCACTGCCATCGCCAATACCAGCGAATGCATGAAGAGTTGTTCCACCTGAAAGTTATTTTAGTATTATTATATTATGGTTTTCGTGAGTGAAAGATTATTACCATGATGCCCTGTGGCTTTACACATATATGCTGGTATATGTCGGTTAATCTTTTAAAAAAGCTATAAATACCTATGCTCAACTCAAAATTTGCAGAAAATTAAATACATAAGTATTTACCAATATGACAGGCTGCTACTCCTGTAGATGCTGTAGGCATTGTAACATCAGGTGGTAATGCTGCAACAATTCTCTTCAACAAGAAACTCTTGCCAGTCCCTGCTGAGCCTGTGAAGAATACATTCTTCCCACTAACACATGCCTCTAAAACTCTTTGCTGTTCTGGATTCAAAGAACTGGTTGTGGTCAGAGGAGATGGTGAATATAATTTCTTTGGAGCTGGCCCTCGCGCTTGGTCCTCTAATTTTCTCTTTTTTGAAGGTGGTGATGGAGTAGTCAGACTAGATTTAGGTATTTTACTTTTAGCACTTTGCAAATCACCTACTGTGACAGGGCTGATTTCTTCAAAGCTCTGAGCTTTACCACTTAACAATTTTGCTCTCATGCCTTGTTTGGCTGGGGTAGTGTCACTCTTTTTTTCCTTATCACCAGTCATCTTCACAAATATCGTTCTAAGGAAAGCAACAAGATTAGTAGGTGGCGCATTCGAGATGAAAAGCGTACAACCTACTTCTTGAAACTTCACACTTGCTTTACCTTCTGCCATGAACTTTTTGAAAACGTTAATACCTTTTAACGCTAGACGAATATTAGCAGATCTATCACTCGAGATTTCCAAAAACATTTCTCTAAATTCATTGCGAATTAGGCGAAGTGAAGCTGTTTTGTATGCAACCTTTCTCAGTATTGATCCTTGGGGTGACATCCACTCCACGTTCACGGCACATGATAAAAATGATTCTCCAGCAGCCATGATTTTATAAATAGTTTAATTCATAATTTTGCAAAACAATGTTGAGATTTATGGAAACGCGCTAAACTGAAATATCAAGCGCAAGCACAGCTGTTACAAATCCATTGACATAAGAGTTTCTTATGTCAATGTACAAATCAAACAGAGAATGTCGATTTGACAAATGACTGGCAGTTAAGTCCATGACAAGGGCCTATGCAAAGCAGTCAGTTGACATTGACGCTTAACTTGACATAGTTTGATGTTTGCCATTTACAAAATACAATTATTATTTTCATATTGTGATTTCCAAAGATAGAGTTGCTTCTAATGTGTTTTATAATAAACACAAGAAGAATGGATATGTGTATTATACAAACGTGGACCACTTGAAATAATTAATTTAGTGTGTCTCTTGTTAAATCATTGTGTCTATTTTAATAAACTTTCAAGATATGCTCCTTCCTCTCCTAAACTTTCGTACATAAAATTACAAAAAAGTTGAGCATTAAAAAAGCACTCAATCTCACACTCACCACAGAACCACTTCCTTTTTACCCGACTGCGGCAGAAGTAGGGTTATGTTTTTCGGGCGTATGTATATAATTTATATGTCCCCTTCTAGGGCCTAAACGGTATCCGTCAAGGGCAACAAGAATTTATTTTAAAAAAAGTGTGTCTTTAATAATAACTCGTGTTAAAAGGTATGAAAAATAAAGGACTTTAAGCTACTATTTTGGTAAAAATTATATTCTTTATCTACATATATATACATGGTCCTTCGAGCCTATAGACTATATAATAGAAAATCTATATGTGTTTAGCACACAGTTGGGACCACGGATTTTCATGTGGCCCCAGTGATATACACACCAAGACAATCCTTCATTAATTTAATGACTCTTTTTATGGAGTATGTACATTATAAATGTCCGTCGAAAATCGCCCCGTAATGATGAAACGCAACTACAAATATTGTATTTAGCTATATTGAATTTTATTTTGTTGCCGGAGACAGCCTGTCACTTACTGGACGGCTAATAATTCATCGCGCGATCGTAAATGCGTCTAAAGATAAACAGACTGTCAGACTCAGAACTAAACAGAAATATACCATTATGCGTTTCAAAACGGTCGAGGGGGATATTTCTGATTATGTTCCTTGTTTCTTAATATAATTATTCACTGAAAAACCGAAGTCAATAATAAATGTTTTCAGACACACTTTTTATATCCCTTGAAATTTATTTTTTTAATAATTTATTCTTCTTAAATTATTAAAAAAAGAAAATTAAAAAAGAAAGACGCCTTCAATAAATCAATTTTTATGTCGGTTTAAATAGCAAAACCTTCTCCTAAGTAAGTATAACAATCACTCTCCTGCAAACCTCGGTTTAGCCAACACGAGATAATCGCGGATAAATATATCTACAATGTACATACAGGTCAAACTGAGTACCTCCTTTTGAAGTCGGTTCGGTTAATAAAAAAGGATATCTACTGAAGTGAAGTGCTTCAACGAAAACCTAATAAAAGTAGAGTTTCGGATGATTTAGGTAGTGTTTGAAAATCTGCACTAGCACAGTAATAAATTAATCTTTGGTCTACTAAAGTTACATATACATAGGTGGTTAAATAAGATGGGTAAAATGATAACATTTAGCAAGTAACTCGATCCAACAAGGGTTCTCTGTGTGCAGCAGATCTCAGGATACGTGACGTCACCGTATATGGGACGAAATGGACTACCATACACCAGACCAGACAAATTTAATACGGCGAGACAGAAGCCAGTCCCGATACCAAGTGATAAGTGAGATCATCACGCAATCCAAATCCATTTACGTCGAAATAATGTCGGTAGATATAGTCTCTACATGTTAGAATTAGTATATAAGTACCTACTAACATGTTAATCTAAGTATTTGTATTTAATGATCTGTGATTTATACCATCGAACACCGAGATTATATATACATATATATGAATGATAAAAACTTATTATAAAATATATGTACATTTCAAAATACAAACGCCATCGCTAATTATTTAATTTCTTTATTTCCCTAACCAAACCACACCTTCAATCAATACTTGATAAAAGTATGTACCTATGTACTTATATTTAGTGCCGCCAAAACAAAATTAGCAGAACGTCAAATTATCTATACTTACTCATATTGTAAAGAGATAAAGTTTGTAACTTTGTTTGTAAGAGGTAATCTTCGGAAATACTGAAACGATCATAAAAATTCTTTCACAACTAGAAAGCTACACTATTCGGGAGTGCTATAGGCTTTATTTTATTATATGTAATTGAACAAAAAGTTGCCAGAAAAATAATGGCATATGTATATCAAGTCAGCGGAAATTGGGCTAGCTGTGCTATGCTTTATACCGGCGTGCGGTGACTAAATGATTCGGTATTGAGGAATATAACGTTAAAAAATTTTGGGCTCTATATTAGTTTACATAATTGCATCACAAAAATTAAAGCCCAAGGAAGTGGGCACGGAAGACTATTTAAAAATAAAATTATTGAAATACTAGGTATTTCATTATACCTATTTAAAAATATACCTTGAACCAAAATTTATGACCATAACTATACATCTCCAATAATATGAAAAATATTGAAGTACTTTTTTCATACTAGCTTATAAGTAGTATTTAAAAAGGTAAAAGATAAACTACCGGTTAAATACATGAATGAATGAATGATTATTTATCATCACAGATTTATCATAAATGATGGGATTACCTTCGAAGGTACACATTTCTTTAATAAACTACCGTCAGATGTAACAAATGACAATTAGTTCAATGCATTTCGGTTTAGATTTACGAAGTATGTTATGGAACATTATTTAATTTCGTTTAATGTGTAAAAAAGTGTTAGTGCATAATGTGATAAACTTGTGAACTATGACTGTGGTACATGTACTGTAATTATGTTCTCATGTAAGTGATTTTTGTCTTTTTTGTCTGTCTGTATGCACGTCACATAAAAACTACTAAATGAAATTTGATGCGGTTTTCATAGTACCTAGTTTTGCAGAAAGTCTAACTTAAAATAAAGCTTGAATTCATCTTGAATCGCTACTTAGGACCAGAGATATTGATATACTTACATAGCTAGTAGTTATGCACGCACGACGTCACGGGTAAGCTAGGCAACTATATGTAAAAGTTTATATGGATACACATATACATACATATAGCGGTTAATTATTTTTTACCTAGATTTTCTTTTATGCGAGTCAACACAAACGCCATCATGATATTATTTCTGAATATTTTTATTGATATTGATGCAACGACTGCGAGATTGGAGTGGTTCTTTAAAGAGAACGGAAGAAGATACTAAATGTATCAACGCGGCTCGCTCTCAAAGAAAATATTTATTTTCGCGATCATTTTCAAATAATTATTATTCAAATACTTAAACGGAAAGGGGGCTTACGTACGAAGTACAAATATAAGTTTAGGTAAATTGTGATCGGAGCATGACTGGTTGATTAAATAACTGACAATATTTTTATTGCAAGTCGCTGGCATGTTTGTGATATATCTAAATGTAAATTAAAATTTCCTTGACTCTAATTAGTATGTGAAAGAATTTAATGAGTGCATCGAGAGATGATTTACTCGTAATACAAATACTTAATTCACAATCATTAAAAGAAAAACAGTCATCGAGCATCTGATGTCTACGATTCTACCAAAATTACAAGCATTTAAGTATATAAATATAATATTTTCTTTCTTTTTTCTTTCTTGAATTAATTTTCCTGTACTTAGTTACCAACCCTATATTACCATATACTTAAGTAGGCTACTTTAGAGGGTTCCGTAACCAAGGATTAAACGGGAACCCTAAGTATTACTGAGACTTCGCTGTCTGTCTTTAACACAGATCACCCCTAACTGTAACCAGGCTATATCTTATAAGTAAACCGTGAAAGTTTGACACTTGAAATTTTCACAGATGATGCATTTCTGTTGCCGTTTCAACAACAAATACCAAAAACAAAATCAAATAAATAATTAAGGGGGTCTCCCATACAAGAGTAGATAATGTGGTGCATGAAATCTCAAGTGGTAACTCACTTCTTACCTTGAAAAACACCTAGGTAAATTAAACGAATTAAAGTAGGCCAAATGTTGGCACTTTTGAATCGTCATCATACTATTTATTTGTTGATTGCAAAGCTACAAACTACCAGCGTTTCGGAACGACCACTATTGAAAAGAACACGCCGAAAGAAACTCAGCAGTATTGGTCCCTACAAGCCTGAAGAGCCGCAGAAAAATATTTAGAACTATAACAACAACAAAACAATTAAAAAAAATTAAACAACATTGAGAAAAATTTAAAAATAATAATAATAAAGAATTAAAGATTAAAATACATAATTAAAATCAAGCTGGGAGTGTCCTGTGTTGTACAAACTAAGGTATTAATGAGAAAAAAAGGATATTATTTCCAAGTGTTGCTAGTAAATTAAGTTACACAATTGGTTTCGGCGTTAAATGCGCCAGTTAGATTTATTCATGTAATTAGTTGGCACGACTCCGAGTAGGCAGGAATGTGTTGCGTGGCTCTGCTGAAACAAAACAAGCCATGTGAACACCGGACAATACCGGGCGACGATGAGGCGGCCACGCTTCAATGCCGTATTGGGATAAAAATCACGAAATTTTTTTTTATTTAACATAATATAGAAACGATTGTTAAAGTACTACAACAACTGATTTAACGTTTTTCATATAAGAATTAAGTGTAGTTTTCTCATAAGTATGTATAAAATATTATTATTTTTCGACCCTATTTACATACTTATCTGTTACCTTAAGGTGATTGCAAACCTTAG